>PDUE01000483.1:16827-46621 GCA_002909645.1 Monilinia polystroma | reverse complement strand
TTCTTATACAAATTATTTGTTAGCAAAACTTATAATTCTAAATAGATCATTAACCACAAATTATGATGTTGGAATAATCACGTGACGCGCTAGGCTACGCGCTAACGCCTCGGCATTCTATCAGTCGTCGTTCTATGGCATCTAGATAGTGATCCTTTAGAGCAATAATAAGATACAACGGTATACCCAGTTATTGACTTTCACCCGCACCAGGTGATACCAACAGTTTCTGTTTCAGGTGATCTATATTTATGGCAATTCAAAAAATCTGATGGTGAGTGAAATTATAACTTTCATAGCGACCTGGAAACTACATTGACACATTCGATATATAGTATTAGATTCGTGTCTCGTGTCTATAACTATTTCATATATGAAGTAAAAGCATAGGTTTAATATTACGTGGTATAGAGGAGGTATCTGTCTCCAATAAAGTTTCTCTTGAGTTTAAATACCTGTAGTTAAATTTGTGAATGGAAAGTTTAATAATAGCTCGGAATTAGAAGTGGAAAGCATATTATATGATTACACGTAATAACCAACTAGTAATCGTGTAGCAATAAATCATGTAAACTAAAAACCCTTTGATATCTCTACGTTCTACTCCACCACAGTCTGGATATAGCGGATAGCTATGATGCTAAGATGTGAAATGTCTATTTACTGGAACCCAGCATTACATCCTCCCTTGAACCCTTCGATGAAATCTTGGAAAGCCTGAAAGGGTAAATTCAACCTCGTTTGAAAAAGTGACGATTGATTTTTTTCGGCGGAGCATTGAATCCTTCATTGAACCCATCGCTGAAGCCTTGAAGAGCCCGTGAGGGTAAATGGAATGCGGCCTTAAGGAATGACCGTCCACTTTTCTTGGGTAGAACATCAAGTCCTTTATTCAACCCATCGCTGAGCCCTTGAAGAGTCCGTGAGGATAAATTTAATGTGGTCTTAAGAAGTGACTGTCGATTTTCCTTAGGCAGAACATTAAGTACTTTATTGAACCCATCGCTGAGCCCTTGAAGAGTCCGTGAGGGTAAATAGAATGCGGCCTTAAGGAGTGACCGTCGACTTTCCTTGGGCGGAGCATTAAATCCTTCATTGAACCCATCGCTGAACTCTTGAAGAGCCTGAAAGGGTAAACTCAATACGGTTTTAAAGAGTGAGGCCAGACTTTCCTCAAAGCTCTCCTGCTGGTATTGAGGTTGGGGCATAAATTGATCCTGTTGCGGAACCTGGAATTCTGGGTTGCGCGGTTGTTCCATAACAGACTGCGCATTATGGAGCATATCAAAATACTCTTGTGGGATAATGCACTGCTGTTCCACTCCTTCTGGTACTCGCTTTTCTCCCCTGAGATCCAGATCCTCTTCATCACTGAACAGTGAGCTCATGTCGTCTTCGTATTCATCACCTTCATTTTCATTATCTTCGTAATCATCATCTTCGTCAGGAGATTTGTAGCTCCACATATGATTCTCTCGCTTGGGGTCTGTCATTTTCATGATCACAACGGCCGTGTCAATGCCATATCCATCCTTGAGAGCTTTCCACTTGGATTTTTGCATGTTTTCAACATCTTTACTTTTATCAGTCATTTTCGACCAGTGGTGAATCAAGCAGTCCATAGCCTTGATCATAATGGGAGCACCAGGTGGTAGAATCTTCTGACAAAGATTTATAGCATTTTCGAGCTCAGTTTCCCCATCACAATCACCCCTGCAATTTTCCCCCAAACAAATTTCACCAAGGAGAACCGCAGCCTGAAGGGTAAGCGGATGGCTGGCACTAGTGGCGTTTTCCAAGCCTCTCTTAGCCTTCCGAACTAAGTTTACGGGGTTATCTTCAAAATTTATGAGGTTATTTTCAGATTTTTCCCATTCGATTTTGTGCTGTTGCGGATTCAATACTAGCTCTGCCCATCGCAAAATGGCTTCCCACTGCTCCACTGAATCGTGTCGCTTCACTGCATTATCATCATCCACGTTGTCTTCGTTCAGCTCGTTCGAATCAGAATTACAAAAGTATTGACATGCCTCCCAGATTAATTTTTGCGCCTGCTCAAACTTCTTCTGTTGTCTGAATAAATCGCCCATTTTGAGTTTTACGCGGAAAAAATCATTTTTCATGTCGTCGTCAACGCAATCTTTCAAGGCAGTTAGTGCTTGGGTGTAGTACTTTTCCGCAAGCTCCTCGTAGTCTGGGCCTCCAAGAGCTGCGCAGGTTTCAGCTAGATCGATTACTACTGACGTGACATCTTTGTGAAAATTTTTCTTTTTTATGTCATCCTTGAATCCAGAGTACGCCGTTAAGAACGACTCTTTTGCTTGTGTAAACTTGCAGCTTTGATAGCAGACAGTCCCAAGTTTGTAGGCTGCGATCGAAGTATAGCGGTTATTTATTCCGTATCGCTTCCGGTATCCTTGGTATGCTTGGTTGTAGAATTCTCGAGCCTTTTCCATCTGCCCAAGAGCAAGATGAAGCGTACCAAGAGTCTGACAAGTCCGCAATGTCCGGGTCGCATATTCTCCCAAGATCTCTTTAAATCCCTTCACAATCGCACTGAATTCGGCAATAGCATTTTCAAACTCTTTCTTTGCCTCGTCGTGCTTGTCCGCCGCCTTCAAAAAATCTCCATTTTTCTGGAGTGTCTTCGCGAGGGCATTTGAGCATTTAAAGTATGATAGACTAGTGGATCCCTCTAGCTTCGAAACGATATCACGAACACTCCCTCTGAGCTCCTTAGCTGCCTTGTAGTCCTTTTTATCTTCGTAGAGGGAAGCGTGAAACGAAGCTAGATCTGCTTCATCCAGATTGTTTCCCTCACCAAACCATCTTTTATCTTTAGCCAAGTTTTGGATGTATTCACAAATTTTCATGGCATCATCTATATCCTTTGTCCCTCCATCCTCACGGAGAGCTCGGGCAAGGCTCAAGTGTGCTTCAATCAGTAGATGCCAATCTAGACCTGATCCTACTATTTTTGTCTGGTTGGCCACAATGACAGAGACTGCAAGTTTGGAAGCCTCCTTTCTATCGAACTTGTCGCGCTCTAGATAGCTTTTGCACAGCGCCAGGGTAATTGAATAGTACAGCTCGCTGCCTCCTGGTCTTCCGGCTGGATTCACTTCCAAAGCTTCCTTAAACTTATCGCGAGCGTGGTCATATCGATCCTGTTCCATGTATGCCTGGCCAAGATGATATCGTGTCAAAGCAAGGAGGACATGATGGTCTTGAAAAGTTGCCAAAGAATTGTGTGTGTTGGATCCTTGAGTAAACGGCTGAGCCTGACTTTCCAAGCCTGATAATACTTGGTTGAGGTGCATCTCGGCTTGCTTGTATTTAGATTGAAGATTGTAATTCGCTCCTAAGTGCAGTCGAATAACGAGAAGTAGCGGGTGATGCTTTTTGAGGATGGAACTTAGTCTCTTTAGAGCTCGCTGGTAGACTGCGGCAACGATTTCATCACGCTCTTTTTTCAAGGTGATATTTTGAGTTCTTCTATCTGGCCATCGTGGTTTGAATCCTTCAAAATCCTCAATCGGCTTACCGAAATGTCCTAGGGCCCTTTTGCATTGTTCACTGGCTGTCTTGAAATCATAGCGACTGGCTGCCAAAGCGATCATCTCAGCGATGGCGTTGAGCTCTAGCTGAAACCACTTGATTGCCTTTCGCTCATCACCCCGTCGATTCTGGATCTCTTTGCTCAGATCATTCACAGTCTTGCCTGCACCATCTGTAGTCGACTTTGGCTGGTCTTTTTGTTTGTCTGCCATAGGCTTTGAAGTTGGTGGTTGCCCACGTGTTGGCTCTCGACGTCTCTTGTTGACTTCCACTGACCAATAGCTCCCATTGCGCTCGCATTCTCTTAAAATATTTCTAAAGAGACCTTCAGCAAGTTGATCTCTTAGAGGAAATTTTTTTAAGGTCATTAAACACTGTCCCAAGGAAAGCTGAATGTCTAAATATGGGAGGCTTTTATTCACTGTTGGTTGCTTTGCCCAATTTCCTGTTAAAATGAAGGCATAGGTTCCGATAGCTCTTCCAAAGAACTTATTTTCCGCGTAAACGTCTCCGAGTAGCGTAAGACTACGAGCTAGCTTTTCGTTCTTGCGATTTTGCTGGGCCTGAGCCAGCTTTTCGTTCTTGAGATTTTGCTGAACCTCAGCCGGCTTTTCGTTATTGCAATTTTGCTGGACCTCAGCCAGCTCTTCGTTCTTGAGATTTTGCTGAATCTCAGCCAGCTTTTCGTTATTGCAATTTTGCTGGACCTCAGCCAGCTTTTCGTTATTGCAATCTTTCTGCACCTCAGTCTCTATTGGAATTTCATCCACCGAGAAATCAACGAGAGCTGGATCGACCACCACATTATTTTTAACCAAGACCCTGGTAGCACTTCTGTTATTAGTTTCCAAGGCTTTGATAAGAGCCTCAAGCCTGAAATCAGAGGGATATGATTCTTGTGTAGCCGAGTCATTGGCTAACCAAGTGGATAGGTCCTCTGTACCTTGACCGAGCCACTGACCAAATAGATTCGCAGACTCAGACATATTTTCAATTGAAGGCTCTTCCGAATCGTCCTTGATTACCATCTCGTCTTCATCGAACGTGGTTTCATCATTTATTAATGACAAGTAGTTCCAAACCTCCGCAGCCTTCAATACTCGGTCTCCTTTCTCCTGGCCGCCTAACTGGATATTCTGGTAGGTCCACAGATCTTTCGCCTCTTCGTCTTGTCTGATTATAACGGTACCAATATAGCGACATTTAATTGTTGGACCATCTTTTAGTATAGCCAATGGGACTACAAGTAGGGCTTTGGTACTAGTGAACGAGCCCGGCGGCATAAGGAGAATATGCTTGTCCCACTCCTCCAGAGCAAGCTGGACTCTGAGGGTTGCAGCAAGGTCGTTACCGTAAGGCTCAATAACGTCAGATTCCAAAACTTCTCGAGAGGACCACAGGCCCCAAACAGCGCCGGAGTCATCGATCTCTAGCATCGATCTGACTGTATCATCAGTGGACCGGGAACCCTTATAAAATTCCACGGGAAGATCATCTAGGGTCGCAGGACTCCAGGAATAGCCGCCGCTATCATTCATCGTTGGCTTGCCATGAAGAAGGCTTGCAGAAGGGATTTTACCCAGGTATTGCAGTATATCTCTTGTAATTTCACTTTCACCCTTGGAAAGATCGGGGTCAGGGACACCAGCGAGAAGACTGGCGATAATTGTGCGATCCCGCACCCATGATGTACTGCGAGGGGAGAGAATCGTGACTAGGTCTCCAACGTTATCGATAGGTCTCCGGAGTCGTTGAATCAGGGAGGTTGCCAACCAGTGAGCTCTGGACGAAGTGCGCGGACTGTGCGCCAGAATGTCTTGGTCTAGATCCTTGATTATGTGCATTCCAGTTTTGGAATCCTTAAACAAGACTTTGACACTTTTTGACATGGCCAATTCCAGCGCGGTCCATCCACGCGTGAACCAAGTAGAAAGAACTAACGCAAGACACGGGCCTCCATCATCGCTCCATGGAAAGTTCAATAGAAACCGATCATGAACAACTGTGTGGCGTGCATTGGCATAATTGCTGTGCATAACACTCAAGGCCTTGCTCCGGGCCTTGGGGTCATACGGGATTGACAGTGCATCCCACCAGATCCCCTTACACTCCAAGTCAGTCGCTATACCGGCGAAGTATTTGAAGAGACAGGAATTGACAGATCCAGCATCTTTCACTCCCACACCAGTTCCATCGGACCAAACGTGTGAGAGCGCAATGTATGGATCGCTGTTAGAGCAAAGCCGGTGTATCTCATTGGGCATATCGTGGTCCTTTCCTTGGATTTTTTCTTGAGTTCCCTGACAAAGCCATGCAGTACTTTTACCTAGCTCAAGATTGGGCAGGAGTAGTTCTACTGGAAACAGTTTTTGCACGCAATTTATTGGTCCCGCAGTGGCATTTTGAGAGTTATCATATGTTTCGACGCATTTATGAAGCTGACCGACCTTGGTACTGTCCATTTGAGCTCCCTGACACTTGCTTGGTGTACATTTGTCATGACCTGTATGAGAAATATACTCCTTATGACGAACAATGGCGGCGACGATATCTGGAAGATCTCCGTGTTTTCGATCGCTGACGTTAACTAGGTTCCACAAACGATTCTTGCAGAGTGAAAGATCTCCAACGCTTCGAGCCGCTTCCTGTACCGTCCTGACAGTGTAACGAAATGGGAGAAAATCATGATCCCACTTGCTGAAATCTGCAGGTCCAGTGCCCAGTTGAGACTGGATTCCCGCCATCCAATAGATGATATTGAAAACCCCAGAAAGCTCAATGGAACAAGATGGATCGTTGCCTTGGCCGTCTAAGAAAGGCGTAATGCATTTGTCCTGATCTCTGAATCTTTTAAGGACGGCAAAACAGCTAGTGACGGATTTGGCCAGATGGGTATGGGCTCGGGTCCGGTTTTGTTGATCATTCATCGCAGCCTGGCATGACATGGCTACTAGAGCCCATTCTCGAAATTTGGCCCAGTTGCAACCCGGTGCCCACTTGGCCATGGCCTCTCTTGTCTCCTTGCATTTCTGCGTCATACAATCGTGCAACTTAGAACGAACACAAACCTGCGCTAATTGCGAGAGGAAACCCATATTGTGGTGGTCAAGGTGTAGTCGCGGACGAGCACCCCACATATGATCGCGTAGAATACTATTTGGACATTTATCGGGCTCTTTGTCATTTATTCCACTCTCACACAGAAGGCGATCATCGAAACGCACATTGAAGAGGACAATTGGAGGACAGCCTTCTTCATCATTGTCTTCGTCGTCATCTTGCGCGTAGTCGTCGTCTTCGTACTCATCAACAACGTCATTGATATCTTCTTCATTGTCCTCATTGCCATTGACGGTGATATTATCAACAGCGTCGTTGTTATCTTTTGCATTCTCCTTCTTATTATCGACAGTGATATCATCAACAACGTCATTGATATCTTCTTCATTGTCCTCATTGCCATTGACGGTGATATTATCAACAGCGTCATTGTTATCTTTCGCATTCTCCTTATTATCGACAGTGATATCATCAACATCGTCGTTGTTATATTCGTTATCCCCCTCCTCACCATTGTCAGTGACTCCATCAACAACACTGTTGTCATCTTCTCCACTGCGCGAAGCCTCTTCATTATAATCTTCATCATTATCGTCATCATAATCTTCGGATCCGGTGTCAGAAAACATGTCTTCGGAATCGGAAGAGTTTTCATCGAAGAAGCCGTCATCGGGCTCCCAAACACCATGTAGCCTGAAAGCTTCTGGGATACTGGCAACTATAGACTGGAGCTTGGCATCATCCATTGCTGTAGCGGGAGTTGGATCCTCCATACTAGATCTGCTGCAAAAATATTTATGAGATATCAGAGACTGGCTTAAGATCCGGTCTAATAACCGTGTTTTGTTTTAACGAGATATGAAAAAAAGGAGAAACAAAAATGCAAATGCATTTCTTTTTTATATTCTTGGATTTATGATAATCAATGACTTTTTTTGAATATACTTATTATCATCTAGATCCTCAATATTGAGGCTCTGTAAAACTTGTTCGAACTGAAAACCCATGAAAATGCTTAAAGCATCTTTGAACAAATCAAAAGTCGCCACAATACGTCGCTGCGGCTGAATCAAAAGATTGCACTGGCCCCTGGAGCTGAATGCTAGAACAAAGCTGAGTTACTGCATTTATATGAAAACAGTACCATTGCCGGGGGACAAATATCCTACGTCCTGTAAAAAGCTACAACATTCTCTGAATGTATTTGCTGTCACCTAAATTTTTGTTACCAAAAAAGTTAACCGTACAGTCCTTCCCACCTGAATAAAGTTAAATGATGGATCCTCTCTGGTTGGCTTGACCTGAATGGCTGAAATTGCTTGCATCAATCAGGTTTTGGTCTTTTAGCTAATTCAAAATAGCATTTAGCAAGTTTTCATCTTTGCTTTGTAGCAGTATCGAAATCGAATAATAAATTCTACTCGCTAGATTTGTATAAACCGATCCATAGTTTAATGTTGTTCAGAGGATCCGGAGGGGACTGTATGAATTGGCTCTGTATAGCTGCCCAAACTGACTGCCCCACACTACTCGAGGACATTGCTACGCTGCAGTCACGTCGCCAATTAACCCATGTATTTGTTCAAGTTGTCACAGCCATAAATTGAAACCAATTTCATGTTTTTCCCATCTCTCTACCTTTCTCAATCAGGAATGCCTCTTCACCCAGTCATGTCTCCAATCATGAAAGCGTGGGTGAACTCCCGATCTGTGAATATCACGAATCCTACCACAACAGCCGATTATTTTGCATCGCAGTGGGTGAATCCAGGCGATATCTTCTCTGTTCTCCTCTTGTTAGGGCCAGAGATCGTCCAACAAGCTGTCGCTCAGCTGGCAGGGCGCAAAATCACCCCGGTTGCTTTCTCCTTTGGATGGGTGGCATACTCCGCGACAGCCTTACTTTCGATGATTGGAGGTAAGTAAATAATCCACACAGCCTCTTCTCCAGTCCTTCCTCTTTTAGCCGCTCACAACTACCTGACATAGACGGACGACTGATGCCCGAAACCGACATGCTCAATACGCTGGTTATTGGTGCAGATAGTAAACATGTCCGGACAACGAGTTCGTGGATCTTAGGTCGCTTGCTACGCGACCTGGAGGATCGATACGATGAGGAGATGAAAGGTGAGGAGCCTCATATTCCACCCTCACAATCTGCCCCGGCCCATCCGAGATCCACCAAGAACGAAAAAGGCATTAGCCACCAGCAAAGGAAGCCATGGGAATCGCTGCGAATCTCGTTCTATCAAGTGATTAATGAAAAGGGCTACAATCATGGCGTTCCACATTGCGATTGGGTATGGTATTCGGGATTTATGGTTATCCTCATGCAGCTAGTTATTGCCATGCTACCATGGGTGCTGCATGGGGAGTGGGGTACATTTCTTGTCACTGCCTATGGGAACTTTCTAGCTCTATTGAGCGGCTCGCTTCCGCAATGGAGGAGAGAGAAATGGGCATGTCCTCGAAACGGGGGGGCTACAGTCACCATCACCCAAGGCAATGGCAGCCGACACGCAATTGTAATCTTAGGTCAAGAGGGGGTTGGGTTGGATCTGGAGGTCCTGGCTCGGGGCACCCGAACGTTCACCCCTTCACGCGTCACCCGCCTCGCTGCCGCGCTTCTAGCAATTCAATGGATCGGGCTACTGATCACAGCAGATGGATTAGCAATTGATACCTGGTGTAAGTTACTGCTGCGAGGACGATTTCTTGAGCACACGCTATATTTTTCGACCTAGCTAACCTCTAGCTAGATCTACTGGGCATCGGAGCCTTGGGAAGTATTCAGAATTTGATCGCTGCGGGAGCCCGTAGATCCCCAAGTGCTTTGGGTGTTCACATTCGCGAGATTGGTCAGCCAATCCAAGGCGGTGGTGTGGCAAATATGTTAAAAGCCGCCGAGCAGCAGTACCCCGGCCTGGGTATGAGCTTAGTCCCTACTTTTTTTCCTGGCTCCATGCGAGTTCAGCCCTTTGATTTTGACTTCTGGCGAGCAGCAAATGAGCGTGAAATGGAACCCAATAAATACGGGACACGCATTGATAACCTCCCATCACAATCATCCACCATAAAGGAACGCCGCCCCACGGTGGTGGCCGACGTCCGCGAACACGATATGATCAATACTGAGTAGGCTGCGCAACGGGGGCCCACGAAGGGGGGTTTTTCATTCAATGGTTTATCCGCACAAAACTCAAAATCCGCGGATTAGGTTTTTCGGAAACCTAATGAGGCTTTGCAAAGCGGGTATAGATAATCTGTAGATAATCTGCAGGTTAACGGATTATTTGCGGAGTAACGGGTTAACCGATTGTCTGCAACTTATCTGCGGATTGTTTATACAAAATAGATTATTTTGAAATTTTAACGAAGAATTTGCGGATCAGGTTGAATCCTTAACGGATGGTCTACAGGTCGGATTATTTTTGCGCAGCCTAATACTGAATAGAAAGACATCAGAGACTAATGCATTTTGATCGTTAGCCCATGCCTCAATGGCTCCCATGCTCCAGCTGTTACCTGCTTAATCTGTTGCACCATTCTGTATACAGCCACGGAAACGTTTCAAATCCTGATATATAGTTGCATGCTGATTTCGTGATATTTGATTTGACGATATGTGACTGTTGGGTTCACTTAGCCCTATTGAAGGCTGTGTATATATATGGGTATGTATTCTGTTCATGTGCACGTGTCCATTCCCCGGCTCAGCCGGGCAATGACCTGTATACGAGCTAAACTAAAATGTGGGGTAGTCTCGTGATCCAACAGTGACTTCATGATATGAGTGATGTATCTTCGTCCCATTTGTATACTATACGTTATTTGTCTATCCACTTAGATAACTGCAACATTATCTACTAATATGCGGTGTACACACAACTCTAGAGATGTTGGGGTATGAAGGGAAATATTTCGTTATTCTTATATGTTTTCTTAACTTAAGTGTGACATTCCTCACCCTCCCTGGTGTTTAGAGCACCTATTAATTATAAGATGGCGACGATCGCGACGTCCGCGATGCCGCCGACAGCGGAAAGAACATATTAGCTCTATTGTATAAATAACTTAGTTAGCTAGTTATTAATGAGAGGCAGCTTTTACAACAATCACCAGAAGATACCGTAACATTAATCGTCTAGATACTAGCTGTGGATACTTATACTAGCGAATTTCTGTACTTCCCGAAAGATGTTAGAGTATGCAACTAGGTATTCGTATTGACCATTGATGGTTCTATTAGTATTAACTTGGTCAGTTAAAGGGCCGGCAAAGTCGATATCTCAGTCTGTACGTGATGCCGGCTACAAACCTTTAATCTTTAATTAAAAAGCTGATAAAATTAAAGTACATTTAATAAAATTGGGTGATGTTATATATCAATTTGAGGTTGTACTGGAAGTAAAGGTATACGCAGCGAAGGGATAACCTCTTTGCGATAGGCCCGAAACAAAGAATTACTATTAATACAGTTGTAAAAATTATTTAACAATTGAAAATATATATAATGAATTCGAAATAGTACCGGCTTTTACAAATCTATTGTAGGAAATAAAGCTTATAAACATTTTGTGAATAATAAATGTTAAAGCAAAACCAGTTTTTATAAATTTATATAGGAAATAGAGTTTATAAAAAAAGCATATATAGTAAAAGATAAACAGAATATTTTTGGAATAATAGTATACAAATTAAGATATTAATAATATATATGTTAATGTTTAACAAAAGTTTATAGATAGTAAGGGGAGTAATGGTAAAAACTCTTTATATAGGGTAATTTTTGGATTTTGAAAAAAAAAAAATGTTTTTAGCATTTTATTTGATTGAAGGAAAGAGGATTATATATATAAAAGAATGGAGGGATATATTAATACTTGATTTTATATATATATAAAAGTGTAGTATAACAGCGAAGGAATTTTCAAATAAAAGGAACGTTTTTAACAAACTTCGCTTTAACAAAAGCATTAATTAAATGATATAACAATAAATAAATTCCGGTAGAGGCTGTTTTTTAATATATATAATATTACAGATTTCAATAACTATTATAGCAACAAATGAATTCGAGCAAATACTATTTCTCAATACGGGTTTTGCCAAATATAAAGAATTTATTTACATTACGAATTATATATTGGGAGAACAAATTCGAATAATATTATTTTAGTTAATAAACTGGAAATACTAATATTATACTATTTAACTAAAAATATAATAATAACAAAATCTACGAGATACAATTAATTTTATAAAAAAAAAGAGATCCGATAAGGTAACGCAAAACAGTATTTATACACTACACAGTATAATATATAATAATAATAACAGCAACATTATCTATATAGCCCGAAAGGATAGATATATATATCGGTCTACAATAGAGTATTAGGCAAATAGTAATAAAATACTAGGTAGGTTTATAAAGCAAACAGAAATAGGAGTATGAAACGATAGTTTTAGCATTGATTAGGATTTCCGAAAGTAAATACATTATAAATGGTTTAATGTAATTAGAGAATTCTATAAAAGTCTAGTACTAGTAGCTTTATTATAATGTACTGGGAAAGCGTTTATAGGTGTAACAAACCTATTTTGTATTATAGGATATTCTAAAAAGTAATTATAATATAATCTATTTCTACCAATTTGCGGAACGCAGGCCTTCCCTTTTACAAAGTTATCCTAAAGTATATCCGCATTGATATGGCTTTGTGGCTTTAAAGACTGAACGTACACCATTCGCTGATTATACGCTTGATTATATAATATTATTGTATATAAGTTAATACAAGATTACAAATAGCAGATCGATTATTATTAAAAACATTATATCCAATTTTAGCTTCTTTATGGTACATTCTCGAATACAGAATAAACTTTATAAAAGGGATAGATAAGAAGACAATAATAATTAATTTTATCAATTAATAAAATATTTTACTTTTTAGTATAATTATTATCTTTTTTAATAAATCCGAATTGTATAACAACGCTAGCAAATATATAAAATACAATTATACAATCTACCAAAGGCAAACATTAATAATTATTGAAAAAAATGCAATTAATACACTTTTGTATATCTTTAATATTGAAACAATTAATACTTTAAAAAAGCTTTAAAAAGCGCTAATACTATCATTAAACGTGGATATATATTAATAGTTATATATCAATAGTATTTCTATGATATAATGCAAACGTATTAATACTTCGAATACCTTTCAATAAACATTCCTTAAGAACCACTAGTTTATTAATTAGTATATAATCAGTATAAGATAATTCTTTAAATATTAGGGTATAATCGACAACAAAGCAATAAACACATTAACAAACAAAGATACGAAGGGCGATATAATTAATTTAGGATTTATTGAATAATCTATAATTAATAAAATAGAATTAATAGTACAAAACTTTGTTTATAACATTACAAACGAATAATAGTATAAAAATAAAGTAACGTTATCGGAAGGGTATTATAAATGGCAATTCGATTACATTTTAAAAAAACTATTAAAATTAAAATTCCTTAAATCAACCTTGTATCAATTATTAATAATATGTTTTAGATATAGTAATTTCAAAGTGTACTATAAGTGTTTCAATTATATAAATATTAAGATTTACTATTTACGCGGTAGAACTAAAACTTTAAAGCACTTTGCTTTTTATAAGATTTCAATAAAAAAGTTTTATTTGTAACTATTAAAATCTATTTATTTATTAATAACTATTCGGAAAGGGTTTAATTATATATAATAACTTTTTGTTTTTCTATAAAAATTCGAACGTTTTATAAAAGCAATACAGTACTTTATATTTTATAATTAAGAATTTGATAGCATTTTAAATAATATTACATTAAATATTATATTTAATTTTTTTGCTTTTTTTAATCCTTTTTTTTTTAATTCCTTTTTTTTACCTTTTGCTATACTTTAAAGTCTAATTTAAAATGCAATCTATAAAACGTAGTAAAATTTTTTTATAAAACGATATAAAGGC
Organism: Monilinia polystroma; assembly: GCA_002909645.1. NCBI lineage: Eukaryota > Fungi > Ascomycota > Leotiomycetes > Helotiales > Sclerotiniaceae > Monilinia > Monilinia polystroma. The sequence goes on along the minus strand of PDUE01000483.1, from coordinate 32,977 downwards.
TACAATTTAATATAATAATTATTTATTTAGCATTTTTTATTAATATAATTATTATACAGCCTAATATACTATTTTTAAAATGTAATAAATAAAGACTAATCTTTTTCAATATAAAACATTTCCTTAAACAGCAAAAGAAAACTGTTTAATAAAGCTAAAATTGTAAAAGACTATCGGGAAAAGGTGGCTTTAATGCTTCAACCTAGAAATGTTATACAATATATACTTAAATAGCAAGCTTTTGAATTTATAACCTATTAATATATTACCTATCTCTAGTACCCCTTAGAAGATTAAAGGCCTAGCTAGCTTATATAGACATTAAATATAATAAATAAATAAAAATAAATATTGGTTAGTTAAAGTTATAAGCAATTAAACTTATATTAGTATAAAAATTATTATCATTCTCTATATAATTCATAGAATGAAGGATTTTATAATAGTCCTCGATGAGCTATTACGTTTAATATAACTCGACGTATTATTTATATAGCTACTTGAAGATTATCGGCTAGAAATTAAAAGCAATTAGAACGTATCTGTAACATACACTTATTATTTAGCTTAGTAATTAGCTTAGTAATTAGCTTAGTCAGCAGAGCCCATATATATACTATGGTTGTTGGGGTAAGTATTGTAAAACATCATTTTGACCTATATACCCTTGTACATTTTAAATGAAAAGTTTTAATTGGTTAGCTTCAATTGTTTTTGTGCTGCTTTAATAAATATGTTTAAAATCAGCAATATATAGATTTCGAAATTTTCAATATGAAATTCAATAAAGGATATTCAATAAAATTAATATAATAAATATTCATTAAAATGGATATTATAAATCTATCAAAAGATTTCTTTTTATTAAGTATACTATCATTATCTCCGCTATCTCCTTTTTCTCCAATCAGGCTTATTACTTCTATTAGATTTGAAATAAGCTATGATCAACGAATTGAAGCTTATACTTTTAAACGAATAAAATAAAAGATTTAAAAGATCAAAGGATATTTTTTGAATTAAAAAACAGATTTAAATTATAAATAGATAGTTTATATATATTTAACGTATTTAATACTTTAAAAGCGTTTTGGTTGACCCCCTTTTTTGTTAATTTCCCAATTTAATATTATTATCGAATTTATAAGTTATTTGAAAAAAATTAACAAATACCCTATTAGAAAGTAATCTGGATATTAAAATAAAAGAGAATAAATGAAAATGCTATATAATCTAGGCTATAATGTGTAAGCTATAAATATTATATTGCTTTTTGCAAATCTTTTATTTTAAAAAAGAATTAATAATTTTAACTTCAATTTGCTTTAAAGTATTTTAAATGAACGAATAAATAATAGAATATTATTTTATAATTTAACAAAATGTAAATAATACCAGAATTTTATTAAAAAATGTATGTTATATATTATTAAAACAAATCTTTTGATTTTATATATATATTAAAAAAGTAATCTAAAAAGAAAGAATGAATGTTTTAGAAATACTTTTTAGAAAAAGTAGACAAAGGTTCTAGTATATTTTGGAAAAAAGATTAGGGGTTTATTAATAAAGATTCGTATTAACAGTATACTATTTCCATTATTAATAAATAAATAAAATTGAATCCAGGGTATATATTTATATAAGATGAAGTTTTTGGTTATACAATAGAAGATACTATTAAAGAGCTTATATCAAAAAGGATTAAGAAAATGAATTAACCACCTTTCTCTTCTAATTTCAATCCTATTAAGAATATATAGAATTGAATGAAAAAATGGATTTTGAACTATTATTTAATGGATTCTATGAAATATAATTAATTAAAAAAAATAATCAAAAAGGCATAAAATGTTATAAAAGATAAATATTTTATTAAACTATTTAAATCTATAAAAAAGTATTATAAAATAATTATCGTTATAAATGGTATATATCTAAAATTTTGAAATTTCGAAAAAAATTATTTATAATACTTTTATTATCTGCTTTTCAATATATTAATTTTCAATTAGTATAATGTTATAATTGGTTAATACCTATAAATGTAGGGAAAAGCTCGGCCGCTTTTTGGTATGTTTTACAATACTTACCCCAACAACCACAGTATACAGTATCGGGCCCCACCTGAATACCTTATCTCTTTTATACAACTCAAAGTCTCATAGTATCTTATTAATTCGTTGGCTAGATAGAAGCTATAAAAAAGAAATCTTTAATATAATTAAAGACCTACGTTAATATTAATAGCGCTAACTTCCCTTATACTAGTATTTTATAAAATCATATTTCTTATATTATTTTTTAGATTCTGTATAATACTTCAAAGTGTTTTTCTTAATTATTCCTCTTGTTTGTTTTCTAACTATTTGTCACGGAAAATACCGTGTGATTTCAATCCACGTGATATGTCCATTATAGGCGCTCCACTCATTGTTCGATATTAAGGTTATACCTTCGATTTAACCTTAATCAAGATAAGAAATCCCTCGCAAAGTCAATACTGAATTCTATTCAACTTCAAAATGTAAATCTGAGTCTTCAGGTTCATTTATATCACTGTGAGTTTCAACTTCAGAAGGCTTTTCAAGCTCTTTATTTCTTGCACTTCGCGATGCAAAGAATGGAAGGCTTTCGTGCAGGGACCTTGCTTGACAGATGTAGCCCATTGGCGTATGCATGATGTCTTGCCCTCTGCGGCGAAGCGTAAGCCACTCCGATAGGAAGTCAATAGGATTCTTCGTAAAGATGCTTGCATCCCCAGCACAATTCAATAACGAATTCGAAGTTGTCTCATGTGCAAGCTGCAAGTAGTCAGATAGAGCAGCATACTCCGTGAAGTTGATATAAAGCCGACCAGCGAAGATTCCAAGCTCGATGGACAGCCATTCTGGTGTTTTGCAGCCATTCGGTAAATTAGGAAGAACATAGTAAGAAAGTCCGTTGAAGTGTTGCATGCTTTTTGTGATAGGAGCAGCGTATGTAATTAGGTGTACCATTGGATTTCTTGCTGTACGAATCACCGGAATCAAAAGTTCAACTTCTTCGGATATGACTATGAGAGCCGTCTCATTCGAGGGACTCCACAGAATCCATTCAACAGGACGCTATGTAAGATAATGGTTACTATAATCACCGATGAGGAGGAGAGGTGTGTTATAAACTTACGAGAAAGTTGTCATTCGATCTACGATTGCCAAGCTCAATAGTGCGCATGAATTCCATGGAGACGTATAATTTTGACTTTGTGCGACGAACATTATATGTTCGACCGATATCTGTCCGAGCTAGAGCATCAAATACGTGCTCGTACCCGCATCCAAGAACGAGGTTGCCAGTCTTAACAAAGAGAAGAATATCTGGGTGTAGACCCGAAAATGTAAGAGCCTCATAGTGCGTTGGCTTTTGCACTTGGCGTACCTGCTCCATCTGAAATTCGACTTCTCGCTCTTGCTCTACCTCTTCTAAGACAGAGCTATGAATGCATCTTTTCGTATTGCTTGTTGTTTGTCTCTGCCTATTGAGCTCTTTCATAAAATCCGCTAGCTTCGTAGACGCCATGCCAGTCACATAACTCGGTTGGACGTCCGTCACCACCCCATAGAGCTTCTCAAGAGTTTGATGTTCTAGATTTTGAATCACTTGAAGATAGTTATCTCGGTGAGTATCGTTAGTGAAAACATCTGCATATTTCCATTGCGCATCCGTCCTGCGGCAGAAGTCTGTTCCTTGTGCAAGATATAGATTTTGTAAATTCTGATTTGTACGACAGGTCTGTTCAAGAAGCCACCATACAACGTGAGAGGAATCAACCTCAAGAGATTGAGCCACCTTCCCATTTTGTTTAGCGCAGACATCAAGAATACTTTGGTGTACCTCAGGGGGAGCAAAGAAAGTGATAGACTGTGTAGTTCCTAGTTGCCGTAATCTCATTGCAGCTGGGGTTTCTTGTTAATGAGGTGTATCAAAGAGAGCGAATGTCAGTATTTAACTTACCTTGTACCATATGATCTTTTGTCTGGCCGAGTCCTAGTGTTAATGCTCCATGGGCTCTCTGAGGTAGTTTCAAGTCTATTCCGCGAGTATGTGCTTCATCAATGTATACAAGACAATCTTCAAGGTTCTCGGCAAAAGGAGTTGCAAGTAGAGGGACTATATCTTTCCCTCCTCTATACTGAACCCAGGCTCTGTTGTCATTACCAAAATAGACGGCCGCTTTAGGCTCCGAATCTATCTCCAACCATTTTTTCACCAGAGTTTTGTTGTCCATCTCTAAGATGTATGCACCAGCATCGATCAAAATTCTAATTTTCGAATTCTTAATCCTTCTTAGTAGCTCTTCTTCTTTCAGTCGTCTACCATTGGAAGATGCAAGATTGTACTGCCGATTCCGGCTCTGCAGAATATAAATAAGCACTTCTGCATTGGTCTGACATAAACTAGGTAGGTCATCTTGTTTGATGCTCAATGGAAGCATCATCTTGTTATCATTTGTGCCGCTAAAACCAGTCGTCTTTGCGCACGAGATTGTTTCTTCTGACGAAGTTTTTGAGAACAAGGGTATGTCCCACCCGGAGGCTTGCAACTTCATACTGAATTGCTTTGCATGATTAGGAAACACAAATTTGTTCATGTAGTGATCAAGAATGACTCTGTTGAGCCGAAGATGACGCCAAAGCTCCTCTAGCTGTCCTTTATCGTCTACATTTATAACATTCCAGTGAGACAAGGCTTCTGGTAGAGTATGGGAGCTGCCAATCCACCTATCATATTCTGCTGCTGGATCATCAGACTTCAAAACAAGTTGCAAGCTTTGCTGAAACTGAGATAAGTTCAGACCTGTATAATAGAAAGCCAAGCAAGTGAACAGAATGGAAACATCAGGATGACCAAATTCTGATTGCTCAGATGGAACACCTTTCGCATCGAAAGGAACTGCAATAGGATCTCTGTTCGGGTGTAGCCCGTATTGCACATTCCATCTTTTCTTCAAGCAGAGCAAGAGGATTTTGTTCAAAACTAAACCTCGAACAAGAAGTATGTTTTTACGAGCTGAAGATTTGTCCTTAAACAAAGCCGATACTTTCTCGATCAATTTATCATCGATATCATCATCCGATAGCACCTGTCTAATCCAGAGCTTACCAACAGTCATGCTTGAGCCTGTCAAACGCAGGAAGGGAATCCGGCCGTTACATATGTCATTTATTATTCGGTAGTGGAGAGCATCTTCCACGTCTTCTCGAAGTAGGTATATTATAGGAAAGCCAGCAGTTCTCTCAACAATCTCAATACTGAGTGGAAAGTCGCGTTGAAGACATGGTGAATGATCCTCAACCAAAGACAATAAGCATTGTGCAACTTCCCAGCGGCTTGGATGTCCATCAACAGAAATCTGCGGACCGCTTGGATAGATCAACTGTGTCTTGACTGCTAAGGTGAAATCAGATTCATCGAGAATATCGCGGCAAGTACTAGTCAACCATGATTGGAATCTTATCATCTCTCTTGCTTCATCAAATCGAGAGTCGGCCAGACGCTGGAGTCCGCTAAGCTTGTACGACAATATATTCTCAGGAGTAGTTAAGATGACGCCTGAGAACCGAAGCATCTCGTGATGGTGTGTAGAATATAAGTGGATCATGTCCAAAGTGGTTGAAGTCCGGCGAGAGAAAGGGATGTATCTGACCTCTCGCCCTACTAAATTCCCTAGCCTACACTGAATCATTTGAGCGGTCTGCATAAGCAGCGTCTTTGGCACAACTAGACGCGATAGTTGCTTCTTATCGGCTAAGATTGCTATGGCCATAGGTACAATGCACGATGTTTTTCCTAAGAATCTGTCAGCACGTCACTTCTCACACTTTGTCTTAAATAGAGGATGCATGTATCAAAATATATAATAATTCGAATTTTTGATGATCCTACTTACCCTGACCCATATTCATTTGCAATACAGAGTTCGATCTGGATTCTGGGGACAAGATGGCATGCGCAACATCTATTTGTTCACAGCGAATGAGAATATCGCATTCAATTTCAAGCAGCAACCAGTCAGGGAACTGTAAAGGACTCCAATTTTCATGCCCATAATTTTGTGATTCCTGGAGTAACTTTTGGCGATCACCCTTCAATTGGGCATGTATTATTCGGAGTATTCTTTGAAAGCTTGTGATCAGAACACCATACATGACTAGGCTTTCTTTCATGTGGCTTCCAAAATGGTTATCAGAGCTTGAACGAAGTTGTTCCAGAATTGTTATCGGCGTAACGCATGGCCATAAACCACCTAATCGAAGCCATTGAAAACGAATATCGCCGGCAGAGAGGGCATTCTGAATTCGTTCAAATGCTTCATTCATAATTACGCGAGAACTTTCGATATCTTTCTTAGTTATATTCATAGACCGCTGATTCAATTGAAGCTGCGGCAACTTGTTAGTTTTCCTTAAAGCAACAAGGCTCTTCTTCAAGTCGTTTCCATATTGCTTCCGCAGAAGATCTGAGGAATTGGCAAAAGAATCGAGGATTCTTTCTAGCTCAGAAATTTCCTTGCATGAAGCAGTCTTTTCAGAAACTCCGTTCCAGTTGTTGGGTGGACATACACTCCAGAGCTTGTCAGGTAAATGGCACGTATGAATGAGAGCGGGCTTCGCTAGAAGATCTGATAGCGATGGAATAACAACGCCATGACTAGTCATGGATAAGAGGGTTGATTTTTTATCCCAAGCATGTGGCGTCGAGGTACTTTTCTGAGCTTGGTGGCGACCTAAAATCTCTTGAGCTTGCGTAACATATTCCGAAAGATGCATGTTCTGGATTAATCGTTGCCATTCGGAGTGGACATTTGCAATAGCTTGTTTAATATCAAGCAAGTTTGATTCAAATCCTTCTGCTGATAAAACTTCACTAGGCCACTGCTGTAAGAGAAAAAGAGCTAATCGTTCCCCCTCAGTTTTATATAGTGCACCGTGTCTTTTGTGAAACAAATCTCTTTCCATATCAGTCATACTAGCAGCTGGTTCAATAACAGGATAATCATCTGCGATGAAACTTGAAAGACTTTCAAGAGTTGGAGAGCTGTAGGGTTTGAATCTATCAAAGTAAGGGCTATTTGGTGGCTGCAAAGCCTTCAACTCATTCAAACAGCCAAATGCGGCTAGGGATTGTATTGCATCCATGTCAGGCTTTGTACCAAATGATAGGAGACCTAATCGAAATAACAATTTATACGGCTCTTGAGGATCATTCTGTCGGCAAATGTTTGTGAGGCTACCCCATTGCTCGCCGATATCATTCTCAATCAAATCGCTAAGGCAACTTGGAATGTTTTGTGAATCTGAATTGGTGTGGTGGAATCCGCCGATCAGTTTCCAATTTTTCAGAATATCTGCTAGTTGTCTAGTCAAATGAACGCGAAAAGGTTGCTTCTGAAAAAGTCTCGCGATTTGATAAACATTAGTAGCTTGATGAAAATCGGCATGCCGATCTCTGGAGTCATACAAAATGTCCTCGGTTATAGAAGTGCCTAGATAGGAAATACTGCGCTCATAACGAAGGCGCTGAATTTCACCACGCTTACGTAGTTTCAAAGGGCAGTCAGTCTCAAAACTGATTGGCGTACCTTGATCTGTGGTAAAGCATCGGAGCTGATCTGATTTATCTAGTATCTCTTGGACAAGGCCCTCAAAGCTATCGTGCTGAACAGTAGTAGTTAAATGCTGGTCCCAAATCACTTCCTGCAAACTCCTCTTATCCTTCGGATAATACTTTCTAATTGGGCTTAGTCTGCCTATGACTCTTAGGATAGAGGCAAGATTATCATTCAACGGCCGCCAAGGCTGGCAGTAGCCCGATCTGAGTGTGTACAAAGCTTCCTCGGTGCCAGTGCGCCCGGTTAGAGGATCGGGTAGGACAAATGAGGTAAACGCATGAAATTGAGCTTTAGAGTAGAACAAGCGTGGCTCAGATGGGCATGTTAACCGTCCTAGAACACTGTCAATTTCATACCTGCCATATTCGGTAGTGCTAGCCGCTCGGACCTCAACGTGCATACCACGACGCTTGTAGGTCAGCTGCCCCAATGGAATAATTATGCTTCGTCGCTTATGATTGACGTTATCGCGAAGCACAATGTTACTCAGGAGACCGTAAAGCGTTCCCGCGTCTTGATCAGGGTCAATTTCTGCGTGCAGCTCCCGGCACTCAAGAAGTTTTTTTGAATTGACAAAAAATGAGAGCTCAAGGTGCCGCATTTCAACCGAAAGGTGGCCTTGCATGGGCTGAAATACTGTCAACCGTCGGGGATCCTCAAAATGACGAAAGACTTCTGCTACACGCTTGCAAAGATCTGAATGTGGATCAACTAAGTTAACTCGATTTCGCTGCGCCCGGAAATTTGACAAGCTTAAATTCCAGTCACTTGCCCTAGTCACCCATATTGAAGGTTTTCGTCGGATTTCCAAACATCTTTCACGCAAATTGAACCAGTGTACGCAATTTTCAATTAGACTTGAGGGCAAATCAAATTTGTCGCCGCTTATGAATATACGGCGAGGAACAAATTCTAGAACATTGCCTTTGTTGATAGCTCGAATAACCACGTTCTTTCCGCGATGACCGAAATGGACTTGATTTTTTTCTACAGAAGCAGCTATGACGTGACTCATGCCAACCAAGTTTGAGGGGTAGGTCAGAAGGTGCTGGTCTCCAAAAAGCTCCTTGACATCCTCTGATTCTCTAATCTCCAGTGGCAGTCTTCCTAGTGGCTTTCCATCAAACAGAAGATGTCCCTCAACAAAATTATAATGAACTGTCTGGGTAGCTGTGAACTTGTTAGATGTACTAGTAATTACTGCACTAGCCCATCTATCATTCAAAACAGAAGGAAATTGCCATTTTGAGTATGACCTCCCAAGAAGATCCCCAGAACTAGACCATGCTTTATCGATTGCAGCACCTAGGCTTTCAGGGTGTGATTCAATAGAAACGCGGATAAGATTTTGTATATCATATGCCATTCTATTATCCCTGACTAGCATATTCTTCAAGATCCTAGGTAGCTTCATAATTTTAACTATAAGGTTCTCTTGGAGAGCAATGGATCCTTGAACAAAAGACGATAAATCGTCTGTATTTAGCTTGGAATCTGAGCCAATGAAGATGCTGAAGGTTCTTCGACAAAGTAGAGCAGCCCAGAATCCGTATCTTGCCGCTGTCTCTGCTGTTTGTGCATTAGTTGTATTCAAACTCTCCTTACGGAGGTGGCAGATCCATTGTAGTGTCGACTTGCGCGCGTTCTTCAAAAGTCTTTCTGCAGACTGACGATCTTGACCTGATGTCAATTCAAAAATTCGAAGGCTTAGTGTAATGAGCATTTCCATGCAATGTACCTCTCGCCAGTTGTTGGCTATATCTTGAAGACGAATTTCTATCTGTTCTATCAATCGCTGGCAAAAAGATGAATCCCGAAATACAACGTGACAGTCTCGGAAAGCATCTACTTGGTTCTTTGCTGGTCCTGCTTGTACGGCGAGATGATTGAAGATAAGCATAGTATCTTCAGTGCTAAAATTTAGGTTGGAGGCACCCAGTTCAACTAGCATATTGAGCCACCGAAGAGTCTTACCAGAGAGCAATTTTTGATAGCTCGTGAACTCATGAACGGAAACATCTGACGGACACTTGGGTTGACTAGCGATGATCTCATAAGATGACGGTCCATCGAAGTTCGGAATGGGATGTACTGGAGATTCGATGACTGAGGCTCGTAGAGATCGCGGAATATGTATTCCAGAGAGGTGTTGAAAGGTCAATTGCTTATCAAGATCTTTCAGCCATATCCTGGACTTGAAATCATAGTAAGAAAAGCTAAGCCCTAATGGCAAGATAACATCAGAGAGTTTAACTTCCATTTTGAGCTTCCGAAAATGAGTTTGGAGAAATGATTTCTTCTTTGATGCAAGTGAAACACCATTCGAAGATGATTTCATAAAGTACTGAAGCTGAGGGTAGTCTTTCAGTAGCATTACTGGTGGCGTGGAGTTAATAGGCTTGCTTGGGTACCCTAGATCGCTCATTATCCTAAACGTTGCATTTCGATATATCGCTAGGAAGTTGGGAATCGCAAGCTCTAATACGACTGCTGCTTTTTGCGCGCTCTCTTCTGGCAAAAAGTCCTCGTGAATAGCAATCCTCATTCTTTTACGACAACGCCGATGCCGGCACCTTTCGCATCTGACCTTAAGAGATCCATCATCATTTTTAGTGCAAACACAGGTGGTGCTAGTGATCTTCTGGCTGAGATCTTTATACTTTCTACACATATTTTCCCATTCACCTTCTTTCTTTGTGCGAGACTGCAGTGACGCTTTGTCGATTTCTTGTTGCAGCCTGCTTAACGTGATGGATTGCTTCACAAATTGCGCTGCGAAGCAATCTTTACTAAATTCGCTGAAAATTGTCTTGCGAGCAAATCGGCAGTCGTTAAGTCTGCTATGTAGATATATTTGAATATCTTGAAGGCGTGTCATATTTACTAATGTGTGGAGTTGCAGAACATCCAATAGTGCAGGATTAAATACTGGAGCGTATTCACAGAGTAGGGGACAGGCTCGCAAAGCACACCTATCCATCTGAACCCAATTCTCAAACAGATTCAGAATGAATATGCTCATTTGTTCTGGGTCAGAATCATAAGCATCTCCAACTTTGGTGAGCATCTCGCAAATGAAGTTCGCTGATTTTATACAGCGAGCTTCAAAGTCCTCCCCTGAATTACATAACGATGCCCTTTCTTGCTTGGCGGTTTTCTCTAATCGAAACAACGAGAAGTAGCGGACAGTAAAATCTGTGAAGTCCTTTATAGAACTATCGTCCAAAAGAGAGATTTGAGAAGATGTCGGGTTTCTCTGCTGATTATTCTTTAGGGCAAGAAGATCGCAGAGATACCCTCTGCTGTTTGGGAGAGTAAGATTTAGAGCCTTCTTCTTCGCGTGACTTGGAAGTAGCGGAATAGATCGAGTAATGACTTTCTTGAAGTTTGCCCAGGCTAACTCAATTTTATCTGTAGCGCCCTTAATAGATTCCTTCAACATCTTATTGATAGAGTCGAAAAAATGTTTGTGAACGGCTGAATCACAGTAAACACGAGCTTTATCCATCTCCAACTTCGCAAGGCGGCGGCACAATTTGGCTCTGAGTATCACAATTATTTCTGGGGAAAGCTGACCAACACAATGTTCAAGAAGCTGTGCGAGAACAATGCAAATAAAAACCTTGTAGCAGATTTGTCCATACTTGGTTCCTAAGTCAAGACAAAGCTGTCGTTGAATGGCGACTCGTAAAACGAGCCAGAATGGCAGCCTTCTCCATGGAAACTCTGAATTATGAAGATTGACATCATCCCGCACTCGCTTTCTTATCCTAGGCACTTCGACGGAGGATCCGATAGCCTCGAGCAGGGGCATCAGCATCTGCACAATAAGAGCTGGGTCAGCTGTACCCCGAGCCTCGACAACAGAGACTTCTGCTTTATTAGAACGAGCCACAAAGCGACTCAATGACTCTGCACTCGCCTGCTCAAGAAATGAGGCAAGGCTATCCTGGAAACTTTCTTTGAGAAATTCATCGAAAGGTATGCCAACAGCGCGGCCCGGAAAGTCCCATTGCAGTGCATTCTCACTAGCGAGGACATGTTTGGAAGAAGGTGATGCCTCAAAAACTTCAAATATTACAGTGTCTTTGTTATCACTACATATTATAAATTAGCTGGAGTCTGTGTGGTCGCTCTAATTGAGTTCCAATACTCACTGGACATGGCGTCGAACAAGGAGTGCTGCATTCTGCTCCACCACATATAAGATAAGAAGAACATTCAGTTGGAGATTGCAGAATTCTTGTAGCATCGATGCTTTATCAAGACCATTTTGATTTATATTGAGACAAATGCGAAGAGAATTGCAAAGAGAATTCCATGTTTCCCCAAAAGGCTGGTCAGTGAAGTCGCTCATGGTACCACAGGCACGTATAAGACGAAGCAGAATATCCTGCTCAATGCATTGCAAGTCTACATCCTGATGTTCTGGAAGCCTTGGTGGTAGAACCAAGTGATTAAAAACTGATCCAAGTAGCTCCATAATCACCGATGGATCTCAAACTAGTTCACAGGGTATAGTAGAAAATATTGTATGCTTTCACGACTATGTGATCCAACGAGCAGAAGTACATATTCACCATATTTATACAAAAAATTTGAAAAGTGTAAATGAATCATGCATATCATACTAATCGCATGACGACAAGAGTAGTTTTGCTGTCTCCAATCATTACAAGAACATTAACGTATAGTCTAAAAGTTTTTCTTTTCTTTTTGCATAGAAGCTAACAGAATATTTAGTTGCCACTAACAGATGATCTAGTAATTGATGACGATATACAAGTAGACTCTTGGGTTTCAAATTCTTTAGACTCTGCTTTCGTGTTTATTCACACGTCAGAGATCGTTCTTGGTGTAATCCAGAGTCAAGACTTGTCCTGGGATAAGCGCAAGTGGATTGCGTGATTTATAGGCTGCGCAACGGGGCCCCGCGGGGCGGGTAATGAAGCTGATGGGTAACCCGCGGGTTATTCGCTTCGTATAAGTAATTTATAAGTAATCTACAAATAATTTGCAAATTATTTACTTATTTATCTTATATAAGTTATTTGCAAACAATCTATTTAAGATTAATATTATTGGAAATCATCTATTTATTTATTTATTTATTTTTTTTTTTATTTATTATATTTAACGTTTATATAAGCTAGCTAGGCCCTTAACCTTTTGAGGGGTATTGGAGATAAATAATACATTAGTAGATTATAAACCTAAAATTTTGCTATTTAGGTATATATTATACAACGTTACTAGGTTAAAACATTAAAACCACTTTTTCCTAACAGCCTCTTACAATTCTAGCTTTGTTGGGCAATTTTCTTCCACTGTTTAAAAAAGCATTTTACATCGAAGAGGGTTAATCTTTATTTATTATATCTTTAAGGGTAATATATTAGGTTGTATAATAATTGTATTGATAAAAAGTGTTAAATAAACAATTGTTACGTTAGGTTGTAACCTTTATATTATTTTATAAAAAAAATTTTGTTGCGTTTTATAAATTGCATTTTAGATTAGGTTTTGAGATGTAACAAAGGGTGAAAGGGGGGGTTAAAAAAAAGGAATTAGAAAGGGCAAAAGAATTAAATACAGCATTTAATGTAGCATTGTTTAGAGTGTTATCGAATTTTTAATTATAAAACATAAAATATCGCATTGCTTTTACAAAACATTCAAATTCCTATAAAAAAGCAAAAAGTTGTTATATATAATTAAACCCTTTTTAAAAAATTATTAATAAATAAACATGTTTTAATAATTACAAATAAAACTTTTTTACTAAAATCTTATAAAAAACAAAATATTCTAAAGTTTTGGCCCTACTATATAAATAATAAATTTTAGTATTTATATAGTTAAAACGCTTATAATATATTCTAAAATCGCTATATTTAAAGTATATTATTAATAATTAATATAAAATTAATCGAAGGAGTTTTAACTTTAAAGACTTTTTTAGAATATAATTGAATTGCTATTTACAATATCTCTTCGATAACGTTATTTCATTTTTATATTATTATTCGTTTGTAATATTATAAACATAGTTTTATACTATTAATTCTATTCCATTAATTGTAGATTATTCAATAAATTCTAAATCAATTATATCGCTTTTTATATTTTCGTTTATTAACTTATTTACTGTTTTGTTACAAGTTCAAAAACGGCGAATTGCGAACATACTGAACTTATCGTAATAAACACACACACAAGACACACATACAAAACACCTACAGCGCGCCCTTCCTCGGCTATTATAACAGAACTAGGCTTTATTATACTGATATAAAGACTGCGGAAGGTTGATAGCGATTATATACAATAACGAGACTTTGTTTTGTCTACTCTTTTTCGCTTTCAAATTAAAAAGCGAATAAAGAATACATTGTTTCTCTTTATTGTATTTAAAGAATTATAACAATTTATAGCTTTTTAGAAAATAAACAGATTTCTATTAAAAGCTAAATAATGAATAACAATCCACTACAAGTTTATAAATATACTAATAAACTTTTTGAAAAAGATTATTAAAATCTTTTTTTTAAAGAAAATATTTATTATTCTTTTTATTCAAAAAGCAATTCTAATATATATTATAGATTTTTTTATAATAAAAATAATATTAATAATTAAAAAAGGTTTAAAAGTTTTAAAAACAAAAAAGAATATAATAGCAATCTTATTATTTATAATATAAACAAAAATTGTAAAGATTCCTAAAACTAATAGAATATTGGCCGTTTTTAATAATAAAGCTTTTAAAATAGATTTTACAAAGAAAACTATTATTAAAATAATAAAAATAAATAAATATATTTTTATTAAATATAGATTCTTTACGGATTTTTATTGGGATAGCTTTTTTTTAATTTAGGAAAACTTAATTAAAACTATTTCTGAAATTAAGGAAGGGGATATCCCAGAGGTAATAGAGTGTAAAATAAAGTGGATTCTATACCCTAAATCCTTAAAAATACGGGATATTTTAATAAAGGAGGTTTATAAATCTAAAATCTATAAGATCATCAAGGCCATATAATTAAAGCTTTCAGAGAAGTGGTATAATCACTGCGTAAAATAAATACCGGGGTTCTTTTTCAATATAATCAATAAATAAATCAAAATTACTAAAGAAATAATAGCAAGGGAAATCCGGATTTAAACTAATATTATTCTAGTTAAATGCTTTAAAGACTTTAGGAATAATACAAACAATATATAGATTATTAGTTTTATAATTCTAATTACATTTTTTTAGTTATTTAAAGCTATTCTGCTTTTATTTTAGCTATTTTTCTACAATTAAATGAAGTTTTATAAACAAAGTTATTAGATTTATTATAATATCTATTATTATATAAAAATAATATAATATAATAATTATAATATTACAAAAACTAAATATTAAAGTTTAATATATAAACTTTATTTAATATTTATGAAATATAATAAATACTATAATCCTTTTCTAGTAGAGTATAAAAAATGCTTTTTAATATTTTGGAATATTATTAGAAAAAAGCTATAATACAATTTGACCAAAAGTTAAATAAAGGTAATCCATAAAAATAATAGGGCGATATAAAAGATATACATTTCTAGTACATTTATAGGAATAATATAAGTAATACATATCTTTCAAACGGGAGCCTAAAACTTCCAAAGTTTACAGGGTTTTTAAAGTTTATTAGTATCTATAGCTTTTATAGATACCACCTATACCCTAATATTTAGCCGTATTGAAATTGTTATATTAATAATATTGAAGGAAGTTAATAAAAGGGTAAAATATATTACTAATTTGTTAATATTATAGGGTAGGGCTTTAAAGCATATTAAAGCCGTCTTAGATCAAATAAATCTCAAACTTTTATTATAAAATAGTATATACAAAGTTTACATAAAAAATGTAATAAATATTAATAATAATAAAATTATAGTAAATATATAATTAATTAAAATTATTAATTTTTTCTCTAATAAATCGTAGATTAAACAAATATAGCAATGAAGACCGTAAGGATAACCCTATTTTATATATAATAATAATATAAGTAAATATAAAAAAGGATATAGAAATATATAATATTTTATTACAATTTGTATATAAAAACGATACAGATGTAGTATATGTTTAGGAGCCTTAAAGCTTTTTGGGAATTAAGATATAGAATTATCTAGTATATAACTGCTATACCCCTTATAATTTGTGGAAGTTGAAAAAGGCGCTAAAAAGGGAGACTGAAAGGTCAAAAATTATATTATATATTCAGCGAGGGGTTACATTGTAAATATAATAATAGTAAAACAAGTATAATAGGGATATAATATGATTTAAGGTAAATAACTATTATATAATAAATATTTATTATAAGCTTAATATTCCGGAGATAATAGCTTATACAATAAACATTACCTTGAAGCCTTATATACTGGTTGGTAACAATTTCAATACGTGTTGGTTTAACCTGGTTGAAGGTGAAAGTCAAT
>PDUE01000483.1:0-16813 GCA_002909645.1 Monilinia polystroma | reverse complement strand
TAGAACAGCAACTATATAGAATGCTTAGGCGTTAGTGTGTAGTCTAGTGTGTCACGTAATTATTCCAATACTAGCAACTATCTAAAAGTTGAATTAAACCGTTTTAGATATAAATCCTTTTATTTATATGTTTTCTATTTCATTGGTCCAACTAATGAAATGTATGGCTATCCCTCTTTAATACATTTATCCTTTAAATAACGGTAATATATATACTTTCATATATATCATTATACCCTTATTAATAGGATTCCTAAAATTCCATTTTTCTATTATTTTTTTAATCTTTTTTTATTTATTCTATAATCTTGATATTAATCTTATTATTGTTAATTAGATTCTTTAAAACTTGCAATGGTTTAAACTTAGTCATTAAATCTATTAAATTAAAATCTTTATTAATTTATTTAATCTCCGTAATTTTTTATTGTTTATATAATCATTAAAATGTTATTATATTAATTATAAATCTTTTTTTATAAATAATTCTAAATTTGATTAAATAATAATAAAATAATTTTGAATTGGTACAAATCATTAATGGAATATCCTTATCTTTAAAGATACTATTTATAGTTCCTTTAATTATAATATTTATATCAAATCCAAATATCGTTTTATACATTTTTGATGTAAGAACGCTTTTTGTTATTTTTTTATATTTAACTGATAATTAATGAATTATATTTGTATTATTATCTTTATTCTTAAGTATAATAATATAACTTATCTGTAATAAAAAATCTAGATTATTTACGAATAATATATTAGTAAATATTATAATTTAAAATAAATCTTTATTAAATAATACGAATTTCAGTCCTTTTATTTTATTATCTATTTGCTATTAAAATCGTTTATTAAATACTTTAATATTTTCTTTTTTTAAATTAATAATTTAGGTAGCAAAAAAAAGATCGAAAGATGCTTTTAATTATATTATTGTAGTAATATATACACTATAAATACACTAAATAACATATTAATCCTTTGTTATAATAGCTTTTTGTATTTTTTTATAAATTTCTAGTATATCTAACAATACCGTTTTAATGAACCTTAGATTCTTATATTGTTTTTCCTAAATAAATAAAATAGATCCGTTTTTATACTATGTAATTATCCCTTTATTAAATTTAATAGGTATATCTGATATTAGCTTTTTGCGGTTTTTTGCTATAAAATTAACTATCTTTAATTTCTTTTCCTTTCTTTTCGCAAATACTTTATTATATATAATTAAGGTATTATTAGTTTATAATCTGATAATATTAAATACTTTATCCTTTTTGCTTATATATAACAAATAAGGATTATAAATTGATCGTATTATCTTTAACTTATTAATATAATGTTTGTGGTATATACCAAACCAATAATTTTCTACTTCTAGAACATTATATAATAAACGAATAATATATAGAATATATCCATTAAATATATATAATTCTGGTGATAATTAAATAAAAAACTTTTTAATCAAATCGGATTCGGATTGTGTATATATTTATATAATATCGCAGATGTATATTTTTATATTGTTTTTATTATATATATTGTTTTTTAATATTATTATAATAATAATTATTATTTGCTAACTAATATATTAAATAGTAGATAACTATATTAAAATAATGCTTTTTCCCTAATCCTTTTATATTTAAATAATTAATTTTAATTTCGGAAATGCTTTATTAATTTCTTTATTCTTTATTTTATTAACAAAGCAGAAATTAAAAATCCGTATATTAGATAAAATATCTGATTTTTGAATAAGTTTAAACATTCTACTATCCATTAATTTCTGTAATTTTTTCTATCAAAATTCTTAATATATCGCTGAGGTATTTAATACTATTGTATAAGTTGTTGCTGAATTCTTGTTTTCGCTATTGAAATAAATAATAATATCAAATAGAATATTATTATTATTAATATATGTAGCTAATTCTAAAATCAATTTAGTATTTGTTATAATATATATTCGACGGATTTATAGTATAGTAATCTATAACAATCTTAATTGTAATAATGGTATAGTTGATTCTTATTTAACTATATTTTATTAAATTTTTGTATTTTTTTATAAAACTCCTGCGTTCTCCTATTAAACTCTTACATTATTCTAGAAAATTCTTACATTCTCCTATGAAACTTTTACATTCTCCTAAAATATTACAAAGAATAGTTTTACTATAATAAAACAAAATTTAATTGGTTTATTTATTAAATTAATTATATATATCTTTTTTTTAATATTAATAAATGTAAAAGGTTCATTTTATTATTTATTTCAATTATTGTTTTTTCACCAAACTAATACTTACACGTTTGGTGGTAAATTATAAATTAGTATAATTATTAGTCCATTTTGTTGTTTTAATACTTTTGAAATTTGTTATTTAAAATATAATTTATTAATTTTAATTATAGCTTTTTTAATTATTATTGAACATTTAATTATATTAAATACTAATAAATCGAATTCGCTTATATATAAATAAATGCCAAATACTAGTAAGGTTAATATAACTCTGTCCAATCCTATTAAATCGTTTATTGCCTTTATTAATATCTACAGTATTATTTTTTTTAAAATCCCTAATTCTTTCATTTTATATTTAATGATTGTATACATTTTATAGATAAAATAATATCCTTTTTTAATTAATCTAATAAATTAATATATTTTAATTAGAATTGGTTTTATAGTAATGCTTATTATACTTATATTATTAATAAATTTTTTAATCATAAAATTCTTTTTTATATTATAAATAATATAATTAGGTAGATTAATATAAATATTAATTTAGTATATATATAGCTTGTTTTATATATATTTTATTAATATATTATTTAATTATTATATTATCTAAAAATAAATACTTTTATTAATAATATAAAGAACAGGTTTTCTATTAATGTATATTATATTGATAATAATAAAATAATTAAATTTAGTATTTTTTCAAAGATTGAATTTAAATTTTTTAAATAATTTTTTATGCTTTTAATAATGTTTGTAGAACTTTATAAAATTATTTAAATTCTTTTTATTAATATTATTATATCCTACATATTAAAATATTTGGTGAAACTTATATATTGATAAATATCCGAATTTTTGGTATAAATATCGAATTTTATTATTAATAAAATAGTATTTATTATTTTGAATAAAATTCTATAAGAATTGTTTTATATTCAGATTTTATATTAAAATTGAAGGCTTAAATTTTCAAATAATAGGATACTTTTTTATATATAAAATCAATAAATTCTCAATATTATTATAATATACTCCGAGACGGTCTATATCCTGAAGTAATAGTAAAAAGGGTGTTTTGATTGTTACAATATAGAATTTTACGTTTTTTGGTAACAAAGTAATTTATATAAATTCAATAAATTCTATCTTATCTATTCCGAATACAATTTTAGCAACTTCTGCTTTAATTATATTCATTTTGATATTATTAATATTCTTCTTGTATATTTAATATTGTTTATATCCTATTATAAACTATTTAAATGTTTCTATATTAATAACAATACCCTAAAATTCCTTTTTATTATATTTATTGTAAAATAAATCTGTATATATTATAGAAAAAGCTATTTTTTTATAATCAATTTTCGGTTTTAGAATAGTATATATATATAATCTATTAAATAGATTTATTATAACTTCTTTTTTATTTATAAATCTGTTATTAAATAAAGTATTATGTTTAAAGTATATCTTTACTTTTTCGTTTATATTTATATTTATATTATTATTATAGTCTCCTTTATATTCAATTAAATATTATATAAATTTTTTTTTAAATCAATTATTATTTATTTTTATATTATTTTTATATTTTTGCTTTGATGTTTTTTGTTTTTGTATATTATATTTATTTAATTAATATTCTTTTTATTTATATATAAAATATTTTTTAATATTATATTTAAATATATTATTTTAAAATAATTATATATTCTATAAAAAGCGTTTTTGTTGAGGTTCAATGTTCGTCGTTTATTAAAATCTTTAATTAATAAAATTAATTAAATTTATTAATAAATATATATATTTATATATTGTAATTGATAATTGAATTTCTTTTATTAATTTTGCAATTTTTGAACAAGATTTAAAAAGTATATATAAATATATTTTTACATTTTTATATGAATTTATAATTTTTTAATAAAAAATGCTTTAAATTCTGAAATCTTTAATTAAGTTTTTATATAATTCGCAAAGTTCTATAATTATAAATTGGAAACACTTTAGAATACCCTAATCTAACTGTTTTCTAATTATAATAGAAAATGAAATTGCTTTCTATTTTTGTATAACATTTTTGTAATATTTATTTTTTTTAAAAGTGGTTTCAAATATTGATTTTATATCCGCTATAGTATATAAAAATTGCTCCAGATTTGTATAATAGAAATCTAAAATGATTTTAGTAAACATTGTTGAGAAAGTTTTTATTATATTTTAAGGTTAAATATCTAATCTCAAATAATAATTAATAAATATCTGAAATTTATAGTCGAAATTATTGTTTTTATTTAAATATTTTTTATTATTTATATATAATTATGCTAAATTCAATAAATCTTAATTAATATTACTTCTTTTTGATTAAGGATTATTATTAGGTTTTTGTACTAATGCTTTACCGGCTATAGAATAATTAAATGATTCTAGCGGTTTTAATAGTTGGTGTAATAATTGTGGTGGTCCCAATAATTGATATAATAGTCCTTTAGTTAATAGTAATAAATAATTTAAATTAAATGGATTATCTAATGAAAATGAAGACTGAGGTTAGCTAAATTAGCTTTTTTGAAATAACGATGCATATAGTAATATATATAATTGTAAGCTTTCTAATAATATTATTAAATCAAAATTATAAGGTTTATTATAAATAATAGACTTTTTTAATAATTTTATAAAGGGTTTAAATTAATATATTATATAATTAATTTTAATTATTTTTATTATTAATATAACTTTATTATATTTTTCAATTCTTTTATTATTTAATTTTTTATTATTCTTATCAATTCTTTTTCCTTTAGCAAAAATCGTATACTATATATCCTATTCTAATAAAAAAGATTATAATTGTAGAGTATATCTTAAAAGTCCTAAATGTGCTTGAATTCGATTTATAATAGATTATAACCTAAATATAATAAATTTGTTAATTAAAGCTTTATAAATTCTTTTATCCATCTATAATAAATATAGTATATTTATAACAATCCAAAAAATATAAAATACTAAAATATTTTTATTTTTATTATTCTTTTCAATGTATATTTTATAAAAACAAAATATTATTTATAGATTATAAAAAATAATTATATTAACTGTTTTTAAGATTTTATTTATAAAATATTAAAAAAAATGATTAAAGCTAATATATAATTTTTTATTATATATATTATTCTTTTTATATTCTTAAACCTTATAATATATAAACTTGTTAATTTTTGCTTTATTTGTTTTTTTTATATTAATTTCTTTTTTTCATTATTCTCTTAAATTAATTTATTCGCTAATAGTATTGATTTTTAATTTAGAAACATCGGAGTAATTGATTAGTAATTTATAGAAGTTAGAATAATCCATTTATGATCTGAAAGGTATTTAATCGATTGATTTGTTCTTTAATGCTTTGGAAAACGTTATAATAATAAAATGTTTTTGTCATATATAATATATATAATATATTTCTATAAATGTACAAATTGTTATTATTTAATATTATTATACAATATTGTATATAATATTTTTATATTATAATATTTAAAATATTTGAAAATAATATTAAGATATCGGAAATTTTAGTAAAAAAAAAAAAATATTAAAAGTCGTTTTATAGATTTGAAAATTAAGGAGGTAGATTCTTTTATAAAATAGAATCTAAAAAAAAGAGAGTAAATTCTTTTATAGAATAGAATCTAAAAAAGGAAAGGATAGATTCTTTCGTAAAATAAAATTTAAAAGAGAGAGAGTAAATTCTTTTGTAAAATAAAATCAGAAAAATGTCGGAAATTGTTTTGCAGACTTACAGACGTAAAGGGCAGATTCTTTTATAAAATAAAATCTGAAAGAAGAGGTAGGTAAACTTTTTCTAATAATAGAATCAAATTGTTATTTAAAGTGTTTTACTTAAACTGAAATATAGAAATAATACCGAATTTGAATAATTTTCTAATATTAATAATTGCAAAAACGGTAAATTTTAATATTCGAAAATTACTTTTTATAAATATTTAAAAGTTGCAAAAACAATAGTTTTCTTATTTTTTAAATATATAGAATTATAAAAACAATAATTTAATATTTATTCTTATAAAAGCAATTATTAAAACGACCAAGTTTATGACTTTTTAGATAAATTTCTAAAACTTTTAATTTATAATTAAAATTATTAATTAATATTGGTTTAATCTAGTTAAAGGTAAAAGTTAATAAAATAAGTATACTGTTGTATCTTATTATTGCTTTAANNCCTAGCGCGTCACGTGATTATTCTAACAATACGAAATATAATACTTTTAAGCTAGAAGTGCTTTTGGCCTCCTAAAGCGCTACGCTTTTAGATTGGTTCTAAGACACTGGTATAAACTTTATTAGCGAGGTAGGGACCTCTATTTATTAAACAGGGTATATAATTAACCTTATTTTCTCTAATATATTCTTTATAGAGATAACGATAAGGTGGGACATAAATTGTGAATTAAATTATTATATATAGGTTATTATTATTCCGGGGTGGGGAACGCTGGCCGGCAAATGTATTGGGTATAGAGTCACAAAAGACGGCCTATATACCTTTTTCAGTCTGATAGAGAGTAAGGTATATTAGCTTCTGTAATTAATATATAATGTTTTAGATACTAAGTTTGAAATAGTTATAGAGCAATTTGCAGACTTATTCTAGAAGGCGATACGGACTGTAAGGCGATTGGTAAATAATTAGATATAATTGGCGTTTTAATAGATAGAGGAATATATATTTATATATAGTTTATACAAATATATTAATAAAACCTTAAAGAATAAAAAAAGAATGTTTAATATAATATATAAAGCAAAAATAGATTATTAAAAAAGGATAATAGATAATATATTAAATAATTCGGATTTCTATAAAATAATAAATTGGTATAAAGCAATCCCTTCTTTTAAATCTTTATTGCTAATAGTAGATAGTTAATTGATTAAAGGTATAAAAGAAAAAGCAGAAGTTCTATTAAATAAAATATTATATAAATATGATGATTTGGATAATCTTAAAATAGATTCAATAATAAAGAATTATATTTCCATTTTTGCTTAAAATATTAATATATTTTTTGAAAAGATAAAACAAAACATTATTAAAGTTTTAAATATTTTATTAAAAGCTAATAAAGTTATAATTCAGTTTTTGAAAGTTTATTAGAATAATATTAAAAAGTATATCCATAATTTATTTGAATATTGTTTTAAAAAGAATTATTTTTTTAAAGTATAATAATTAATAGAAATAATAATATTAACTAAGATTAACAAAAAGGATAAAAGCTTTATCCGCTTTTAGTGCTTAATAGCTTTATTATTCTATATTGACAAAAGCTTAGAATAAATCATCGTAAAGTGAATGGTATAGATATTATTGATGTATAATATACTAAATTTTTAGTATTATAAAGCTTTATCGAAACGATTAATAATAAATCTAATTATAGCGTTTATGAATAATATAGAAGGCATTTTTACTAAAAAACTAAAGATTACTTTAATTATAATAAATATATAAAAAGCTTTTAATATATTATTACCCCAACAGCTATTTAAAAGGATACAGAACCAGAGTTGGCCTATATCCTTATTAAAGATAATTAAATTATTTTTGTAGAAATGTAAAATGATTATACAACTCAAAGTTATATATATAAATAAATCACAAATATAATATAGCACTTTTTAGAAGTTATCTTTGTTTCCAGTATTGTACATGCTTTACTTAACGGAGCTTTTGAATTAGAATTAGGTCTTTTATTTCGGATATGCAGACAACATTGCGTTTTATAGAGTAGATAAGATATTAAAAGAAAACGCTATAATAATTGTAAAAGATATACAACAAATTAAGATATAGAAATTAGCGAATAAAGTTGCTTTTATATTAGAGAAGCTAGAGATAATACACTTCATTTGTAGACGCCATACATACATTCCAAAGATTGTTATTTCACCCATATTGATTATAAAATCTATAATAAATGTACAAAATAATATAAATTAGCTAGTTCTATAATAATTAAGAATATGGTTTAACTACAAATTGATATTTAAAAAGTATATTATTAAATAAATGAAAAAAGCATAGAAAATGGTATTATATATTAAATATTTTATTAATATAATATATAACCTCTTTAAAACCTTTTTGTATAAAACTATTATTATATATATACTTTTATTATTATTTTATAAAGTAGAGGTGTAGTATTCAAAGCGGATATAGCCAAATACAGGAGAAGGCTACCCCAAAAGTATTATAATAAACATCTATATAGGGTCTTATATAACGAAAGCGGACAAAATAATTAATTTCGCAATAAAAGGAGTATTACCAATTTAAAGGATTTTATCTACTATAATCAATTTATAGAATATAAGCCTTCCTTTCTACAAGATTGCCTTAAAATATATCCGTATTAATATAGCTTTACGGCTCTGAAGGCTGAACATATGCCATCTATTGATTATATGCTTGGCTATATAATACTATTATATATAAGCTAATACAAAATTGCGAATAGCGGATTAATCACTTATTTATTTATTTATTTATTTATTTATTTATTTATTTATTTATTTATTTATTTATTTATTTATTTATTTATTTATTTATTTATTATATTTAACGTCTATGTGAGCTAGCTAGGCCCTTGACCTCCCAAGGGGTACTGGAGATGGGTGATACACTAGTGGGTTATAAACCTAAGAGCTTACCATTTAGGTACAAATTGTATAACGTTGCTAAGTTAAAGCATTAAAGCCGTTTCCTTTTGACGGCCTTTTATAATTTTAGCTTTGTTAGGTAGTCTTCTTTTATTGTTTAAGGGAGTGTCCTATATTAAAGGGGGTTAACCTTTACTTATTATATTTTTAGGGGTAGTATATTAAACTATATAACAATTATATTAATAGGGAATGCTAAAAGAACAATTATTATATTAGATTATAACCTTTATATTATTTTATAGAAAACTTTTTACTACATTTTATAAATTGCATTTTAAATTAGGCTTTAAGATATAACAAAAAGTAAAAAAGGAAGGTTAAAAGAAAAAAGGGGGTTAGGGGGGGTATAAAAGTTAAATACAATATTCAGTATAGCATTATTTAGAATATTTTTGGGTTTCCAATTATAGAATATATAATATTATATTATTTTTACAAAACATTCAAATTTCTATGAAAAAGCAAAAAGCTGTTATATATAATTAAACCCTTTCTAGGCAATCGCTGATGGGTAAGTAGACTTTAAAGGCTATAAATAGAACTTCTTTGTCGAAATCTCACAAAAAGCAAAATGCTCCAGAATCTTAATCCTGCTATATAGGTAATAAATTTTAGCGTTTATATAATTGAAACGTTTATAGTATACCTTGAAGTCATTGTATCTGGAACATATCGCTAATAATCAGTATAGGGTTAATTGAGGAAATTTCAGTTTTAAGGGCTCTTTTAAAACATAACTGAATTGCTATTTGCAATACCTTTCTGATAATATTATTTTGTTTTTATACTATTATTTGTTTATAATATTGTAAGCGAAGTTTTATGCTATAAATTCTATTCTGCTAATTGTAGATTATTCAATAAGTTCTGAATCTACTATGTCGCTTTTTGCGCTTTTGTCCACTAGTTTATCTATTGCTTTATTGCTGGTTATACCCTAATATTTAGGGAATCACTTTATACTAACCGCATACCAATTAATAAGCTGGTGGCTTTCCAGAAACGTTTATTAAGAGATGTCCAAAATGTTAGCGCGTTTATACTATATTATAGAGGTACTATCAATGTATAACTATTAGCATATGTCCATATTAGCTAATAGTATTAATGCTTTTTAAAGCTTTTTTAAAGTATTTATTGTTTTTATATTAAAAATATACAAGAATGTATTAATTATATCCTTTTTAGTAATTATAAATGTTTGTTTTTAATAGATTATATAACTATATTCTATATATTTGCTTATATTATTATACAATTCGGATCTGTTGAAGAAGATAGTAACCACGTTAGGGGGCAGAGTATTCTACCAATTAATAAAGCTAATCGCCGCGGTTTCTTTGTCTATCCCTTTTATAGGGTCCATCCTATATCTAAGGATATAATACAGGGGTACTAGAATTAAGTATAATATTTTCAGTAATAGTCAATCCATTATTTGCAATCTTATATTAACTTATATATAATAGTTTAGTATAATTAAGCATACCGTTAACAAATATTATACATTTAACCTTCAAAGTTGTAAAACCATTCTAATATAAATATGTTTAAAGACCATTTTGTAAAAGGGAAGGCTTACATTCTGTAAATTAACCATAATAGATATAATTCTCTAAACTAATAATACCCCCTTCATTATAAGGTTAATAACTTTGTTCACTTTCGTTATATAAAACTTTATACAAATGCTTATTATAATACCTTTAAGGTAGCTACTTTTTACACTTAACTATATCCACTCTAAATATTATATCTTTGCTTTATAGAATAATAAGGGGAATATATATATAATTATGGCTTTATATAGCAAAAATTCGTTTTATAATTGAAAATTGATAATATAAAGCTAGGCTTAAAAATTGATTACATGATATCTACATATACAGAGAAGTTGAAGTTAATGTTATCGTGTAAGTTTATTGTATTAATACATACACAATACATATATACAAAACACTTGTGGTATGCCCTTCCTCAGCCATCATAGCAGAATTGGACCTTACTATACCGGTGTAAGAGCTATAGATGATTAACAGTAATTATACATAATAATAGAACCCCAATTCGCCTATTCCCCTTCACTTCTAAATAAAAACACAAACAACAATTATATTGTTTTCCCCTATTATATCTGGAGGATTATAATAATTAACAATTTTTGAAAAACAATATTAAAGGCTAAAAAAATCTTAAAAACTTTAAAAATAAAAAAAAGTATAATAGCAATTCCATTATTTATAATATAGATAGAAATTATAAAGATCCCCAAAATTAACAGACTTCCAGCTGCCCTCTATAATAAAGCCCTTAAAGCAAATTTTATCAAAAAAAATATTGCCAAAATAATAAAAACGAATAAGTATATTCTGGTAAAATGTAGATCTTTTACAGATTTATACTACAACAGCCCCTTTCTGATCTAAAAGAATTTAATTAAAGCCATCCCTAATATCAAAGAGGGAAACATCCTAGAAATAATAGTATGCAAGATAGGGTGGGTTTTATATTCCAAATTATTAGAAATATAGAATATTTTGATAAAAAAAGTCTACAAATTAAAGATATACAAAATTATTAGAATCATACAATTAAAGTTTTCTTAAATATAATATAATTATTATATAAGGCAAATATCAAAAAACCTATTTAATATAATTAACAAATAAATCAAAATTATAAAAAAAATAGTGGTAAAAAAAGCTTGAATCTAAATTGGTACCAATTTAATAAAATATTTTAGAAGTTTTAGAAATAATACAAAGGATGTATAGATTATCAATTTTATTATTTTAATTACCCTATTCTAATTATTCGGAGCTACTCTTCTTTCGTTTCATTTACTCCTCTATAGTTAAATAAAACTTTATAAATAAGGCTGTCAAATTTATTGTAATATCTACTATTATATAAAACTAATATAATATAATAATTGCAGTATTGCAAAAACTAAGTATTAAGGTCTAATACATAAATTCTGCCTAATATTTGCAAAATATAATAAATGCCACAATCTATTTCCGGTAGGGTATAAAGGATATTTATTAATATTCTAGAGTATTGCCGGAGGAAAGCTATAATACAATTTAATTAAGGCTCAGATAGAAATGATTCACAGAAACAATCAGGAGGTCTAAAAGGCTTATACTTTTAACATAATTATAGGAACGGTATAAACAATATATATCTTTTAAATAGAAACCTAAAACTTTTAAAGCTTGTAAGGCTTTCAAAGCTCCCCAAACTCTACAATTTATTCTAATTTAATTTAAACTTTAATACTTAATTATATAAAAGTTTTAATATTAACAATATTAAAAAAGATTAACAAAAATGCAAAATATATTATTAATTCAATATTAATACAAAATAGAGTATCAAAACGTATGAAAGCTACTTTAAATTAAATAAATCTTAAGCTTTTATTACAAAATAGTATATATAAAGTTTATACAAAAAATATAATAGATTTTAATAATAAAAAAGCTATAGCTAATTTATAATTAATTAAAGTTATTAATCCTTTTTTTAATAAATAGCAGATTAAACAGATATAATGGCGAAAACTGCGAGGATAACTTTACCCTATATATTATAATAGTATAAACGAATGTAGGAAAGGATACAAGAATATACAACGTTTTACTATAATTCGTATATAAAAACGAGGTGAATATAATATACGTTCAAAAGTCTTAAAGCTTTTTGGGGATTAGGACATAGAACCATCCAATATATGATTATTATATTTTATATAATATATAAAAATTAAAAAAAATATAAAAAAGAAAGGCTGAAAAACTAAGGATTATATTATATATTCAATAAAACGCTATATTACAAATACAATAGTGCTGGAGGGAATATAACAAAAATATAATATAGCTTATAATAAATGGTTTTCAGATAATAAATATTTATTATAAATCCAATATTATAACAATAATAATTTATACAATAAATATCGCCTTAAAACCTTGTATACTAATTGGTGGTGATTTCAATACAAAATACAATATTTTTAAGCCAAAAATGCTTTTAGTTATTTAAAGTACTATCCTCTCTAATTGGTCCCAGAATACTAGTATAGATTTTATTGGCGAAGTAGAAACCCCTATTTATTATGTAGAGTATATAATCGACTTTACCTTCTCCAATATACTCTTCGCGAAAATAATTATACGGCAGGATATAAACTACAGATTGGATTATTATACGCAAATTATTATTATTTTGGGGTAGGGAATGCTGGTTAACAAATATACCGGATATAGAGTTATAGAAAATGGATTATATATTTTTATTAATTTAATAAAAAACGGAGTATATTAGTTTTCAAAAATAAAATCTAATATTTTAAAAGCCAAATTCGAAATTACTATAAAATAACTTATAAATCTGTTCCAATGAGCAATATAGATTGTAAGCTGATTGGCAAACAATTGGATACAATTGGTGCCCTAATAAACAAAGGAATATATATCTATATATAATCTATACAAAAATATTAATAAAACTTTAAAAAATAGAAGGAAAATGTTTATTATAATATGTAAGGCGAAAAAAGATTATTAAAAAAGAATTATAAATAATATAATAAATAATTTAAATCTTTATAAAATAATAAATTAACATAAAATAGCCCTTTTCTTTAAATCCCTATTATTAATAATAAATAGTTAATTAATTAAGGATACAAAAGAAAAAATAAAGGTTCTGTTAAACAAAGTATTATATAGATATAATAATATAAACAATCTGGAAACGGACCTAATAATAAAGAATTGTACTCCAACTCTCCCCTAAAATACTAATATATTTTTAGAGAAAATAGAATAAAATATTATTAGAATTTCGAATACTTTACTAAAATCTAATAAAGTTATTATCCAGTTTTTAAAGGTTTATTAAAATAATATTAAAGGCTATATCCATAATATATTTAAATACTATCTTAAAAGAAACTATTTCCCTAAAATATAGTAATTAATTAAAATAATAATATTATTCAAAATCAATAAGAAAAATAAAAGCTGTGTTTACTCCTAGCGTTTAATAACTTTATTATCCTATATTAATAAAGATCTAAAACGAATTATCGCAAAATAGATAATATAAATATTGTTAATATATAATATATTAAACCTTTAATATCATAAAATATTATTAAAACGATTAATTATAGATCTAATTATAATATTTATATATAATATAGAATATATTTTTATTAAAAAATAAAAAGTTATATTAATTATAATAAATATATAAGAAATATTTAATATATTATTATTTTAATAGTTATTTAAAAGAATATAAAACCAAAATTAGCTTATATTATTATTAAAAATAATAAAATCATTTTTAGAAGAGTACAAAATGATTATCTAACTTAAAAACATTTATATAAATAAGTTACAAGTATAATATAGTATTTTCTAAGGATTGCTGTTGTCTCTAGTATTATATATGCTTTATTTAACAGAGCTTTTAAACTAGAATTAAGCCTTTTGTTTTGAATACGCAAATAATATTGCACTATACAAAATCAGCAATATATTGGAGGAGAACGCTATAGTAATTATATAAGATATCTAATAAATTAAAGTATGGGGAATAGCGAATAAGGTTGTATTCGCATTTGAAAAGCTAGAAATAATATATTTTATCCGCAGATGTTATATATACACCCCAAAAACTATTATCTTATTTTCATTAATCATTAAATTTATAATAAACGGACTGAACGATATAAATTAATCAATATTATAATAATTAAAAGTATAATTTAATTGTAAGCTTATATTCAAAAAGTATATTATTAAATAAATAAAAAAGGTATAAAGAATAGTATTGTATATAAAATATTTTGCTAATATTATAAACGGCTTTTTTACGGTCTTTCTGTATAAAACCATAATTATATATATACTCCCCTTACTACTTTATGAAATAAAGGTATAGTACCTAAAGCAAACATAGTTAAACGTAGGAGATAATTACCTTAAAGGCACTACAATAAATACTTATATAGGGTTTTATATAGCAAAAGTGAATAAAGTTATTAACCTTGTAACAAAAAGGATACTACCAGTTTAAAGAATTATATCCATTGTGGTTAACCTATAAAATGCAGGCTTTCTCTTTTACAAAATGGCCCTTAAATATATTTATATTAGAATAATTCTACAATTCCAGAAACTAAATACATAATATTCATTAATTATATACTTAATTATATTAAATTATTACATACAAATTAATACAAAATTGCAAATAGTGGATCAGTTATTGCTAAAAGTATTATATCTAATTCTGGCATCCCTGTATTATACCCCTGGATATAGAATAAACCCTATAGAAGAGATAGATAAAAAAACCGCAGCAATTAATTTTATTAATTAATAGAATACTTTGCCCCTTAGTATAATTATTATCTTCTCCAATGGATTCGAATTATATGATAATATAAATAAGTATATAGAATATAATTATATAATTTATTAAAAACAAATATTTATAGTTATTAAAAAGAATACAATTAATATACTCTCATACGTTTTTAATATAAAAGTAATAAATATTTTAAAAAAGCTTTAAAAAGTATTAATATTATTAATTAATATAGATATATATTAATGGCTATATATTAAGAATATTTTTATAATATAATACAAATAAACTAATATTTTAAATATTTTTTAATGAATATTTCTAAAAAGCCATTAGTTTATTAATCAGTATATAATTAAAATAAAATAATCCCCTAGATATTAGAATATAACTGGTAATAAAGTAATAAATAAACTAACAGATAAGAATACAAAAAATAATATAATAGATTTAGAATTTATTAAATAATTTATAATTAATGAAATAGAATTTATAGTACAAAGTTTTGTTTATAATACTATAAATAAATAATGGTATAAGAATAAAATAATATTATCAAGGAAATATTATAAATAGTAATTTGGTTATATTTTAAAAAAACCTTTAAAACTAAAATTCCCTTAATTAATTCTATATTAATTATTAGTAATATATTTTAAATATAGTAACTTTAAGGTATATTATAGATATTTTAATTATATAAATACTAAAATTTATTATTTATACAGTAAAACTAAAACTCCAAAATATTTTGTTTTTTATAAAATTTTGATAAAAAAGTTCTATTTATAATTTTTAAAACCTATTTATTCACTAACAATTACCCAAAAGGGGTTCAATTATATACAATAGTTTTTTATTTTTTCACAAAAATTTAAATATTTTATAAAAATAATATAATACTATATATTTTATAATTGAAAATTTAAGAATATTTTAAATAATATTATACTAAATATTATATTTAATCTTTATATTTCCTTTAATCACTTTTTTTTTTAACCCCCCTTTTTTATTTTTTATTATACCTCAAAATTTAATTTAAAATATAATTTATAAAATGTAACAAAAAGTTTTTTATAAAATAATATAAAGATTATAATTTAATATAATAATTATTCCTTTAATGTTTTTTATTAATACAATTATTATATAGTTTAATATATTATTTTTAAAAATATAATAAATAAAAATTAATCTTTTTTAATATAGAATGTTCCCTTAAACAGCGGAAGAAAACTGTTTAATAAAGCTAAAATTGTAAAAGGCTACTAGAAAAAAATAGCTTTAATACTTTAATTTAGTAATGTCATATAATTTGTATTTAAATGGTAAGCTCTTGGGTCTATGATTCACTAATGTATCACCTGTCTCCAGTACCCCTCGGGA
>PDUE01000482.1:0-21456 GCA_002909645.1 Monilinia polystroma | reverse complement strand
TATATTTATATTCATATTTATATATTGGAGGGTCGGGTGGATCTGGATCTGAATCTCTTTGCTGCATTGTTTGGGTGCAATGCTGTTTGATATATCAATGGGTGGATTTTGGATTTGGATTTGGATTCGGATTTGCATTGGATCTGGATTGGAGAGGCTGTGGGTGTGGGGTTTAGGTTTAGGGTATATGGTACTTGGAAGGGGGGTGGTGAATAGATAGATGGGTGTAGGTAAGATTTTGTATATCTATATATATGAACGTTAGGTCTCACTACCAATTTCCATTTTTGACAGTCTGCGAAAATTCTCATTTCATCTTCCTCCACTTCCCAGTAAGTCTCATTCGCAACAACGAAGACATTCTCACAGCAGCTCGCTTCCCCTCAGAATTACAAGGTAGGTACAAATGAAGGGGTGGATGATCAACTATTATATAGCGATAAATGATAGAAGATAGAAGATAAAACCTGTCTTTTCTTTGTCTCATAGTTGGGAACCAGGCGGCTGAGTCATTCATAGCCGACTATTACTATAAATATGTGTTATCCTCCACTTCTCTTCCTTTCCTTTCTAGCGTTTAGATTCCAAGTACCAGAAATACAAGTGCTGGAGCCAGTCCTTTACATTAAAGGGGTGATAATATTGGGACTATATGATAGAAGCTTTATAGATTTTCTTGTATGTAGAATATAATACTTTGTGTCCAACTACAGCGGTTTGGATAGCCGAATTATACCGCGTTAACCACACTTTCATGCAGTCTTAACCGTTGGCTAAACCGCTTAGCCCATACGTGCCCGTTCTCAGATCCAAAAGGTGATGATCAAAAATGGGCCGCCTGCTTTAAGGTGCTACCGATCACTAATACAACGTTTTTTTTCCATGGTTCTTTTTACTTCAGCTTTGAAATAGAATTAGAACGAATCTTAAATACAATAAAATAGGGCTAATTCAAGAAGTGGTTGTATTTCATTTTATCAATATAGTACCGGCATTTTGGATCATCTGTTAATAGTTGTCGTATTTGAGATAAAAACCGTATATTCAAAAACCAGCACCTTCAATCATCCAAGTGTTTTGATAGAACCCATCGACGGGCCATAATAGTCCAAATTTGAAGGTCCGTCGCAATTCCTTCATCTTGAAAACCCGGAACCCTCCAGTTCACGCTCAAGCCGTGCCTGACTCGGACCTTGCTCACGAGATGGAATAGAGGCCATGTTCAACAATGAAATACCGATATCAAAATACCTTCACACTCGTGTTGTTGGCTTAGGACTTGTGAAGAGTATTTTGAAGATAGCGCTCACTCCCTGGTACTCATTGTCAGCTAACCTCAGCAGACAACACAGCACCACCTCTAGATCATTCCAATACTGATTTTGCTCATAGAATTGAATGCCGTCAATCATACAGAGAATTGTGAGCGTGATAGGAAGATACCTAATGAGGCATGCGAATAGTGTACACAAACTTTGGATTTCTCCAGCGCTCACGCCTCTGACAAGATCTTTATCATTCGCGAGCGCATCAGGAAGCTGCGGAAACTGTTCTAGAACCTGCGAAATGAGACTTCGAATCATGTTCAGTGGCCCTGGGAATTCATCTACTGCTTGATGACATCCACAGAAGAACACAAGGCTAATAAAGCCAGACTGGGGACGCAGCGCTTGTGTTAACTTCGCGCAGAGCACCGAGAATGGTGATTCGGCCCTGTTGGTGTTAAAATCACCATGCACCAGTAACTTGTTCATTCTTTGGTCTACAATCCACGTGTGAAATTGTCTCGTACCGACGAGCTGCTCTGCGCGACCATTGTCCTCAAATGGAAGGCTTGCTGCTCGGCTTATATTATGCGACATATCAGTGTTGTCGAGTTTGTGAATTTGAAGCTTTTCCCAGATATATTCGGGGGTATAGAAGGCCTGAATCACAGGCTGTAGGCTTGATGCCCCCGAGAGAGTGTAATTTTGTTCGGCGAGTAACCAATTACGCCCTGGAACTTTTGGTCAACAACTACAAAGGTATCCTTCAAAGTTTAATCACTCACATAAGCGACCTTCTGATGTCAAATGCAGGAAGTGGTTGATTGCATGTACTTGAGTTAATATTTTCGTTAATTCTTGTTTGCCTTGCCGGCGAGACTCGCCGTTATAATGGGACTCGGATTTCTCCCCTTCGCGTTTGAGCAATTCATTACAACGTTTTATATCATTGAGGCTGTTTTTCAAACGTTCCTGATAACTGTCACCTCCAAGTACGGCCGAGATAGCTCTCTTGACTACGGCAAGAGTCAGCGAGGTTCATCATTAATAATAATATCAACTGGCATCCTTACTCTGATGGCCTACATAAAATCCAATTGCGTGCTCAACAGCCTTGAATATGGCAAGGACCAAATCCTGAGATGCCTTAAAAATATTCGGGTCATTTGGAAATTGGGTGACGTAAAAGTCGATGTCTATAAATGCTGTGCCAGTGGAAAGATCGTCGAAACCATCATTGATTAGCTCACGGACCTTAGCTGCATTTTGGTATGCCTATTGAATATAATTAGTAACTCCACGTCGCTTGAAAATTATAATATAGACCTAACTCACACCGAGAAGCACTTTGACTGCCCCAACAATTGGGCTGGCAATGTCCATATCTGGAATAAATTGAGCTGTCTGCTGAAGCGGGCCAACTGTTTTGTCCATGGCTGTTCTCAATCTTCTTCTTGAAGTGCCGACAATCTTTCCGACGTTGCTTTCTGGGAGCCGAAACTCATAGAATTTTCTTGCATTTTCTAAACAATCACAGACATCAACCCATGTTTTAGAGGTCCGGATTCCAAATTTGGATTTCCTGCTGTCGTACGGCTCTTCACAACCTCTTAGGCATGACATAGCTGAAGGGAAAATTAAATCCCAGAACTTCATTACCTCGACTCTAGGTGGTAGTGGCCGAGGTGTCGGTTGTACATGCTGGTTTCCATAAGGCTGTAGGTGCACAATATTAGTTAATGAGGCATTGACAAATTTATTTGATATGGGATCAAAGCTGATATGTCGTTGACTAAAAGCAGGGTGGTATTGAGGGAGTCTGTTTTCTACAAAATCTACGGCAGGGGAATGGAGATGAAGCCGCGGGGTGGGAACTTCTTGAGCGAAATGACTATCCATTGGAGGCACAAAGACCAAAAAGTTGGATTCTGATGAATGAATATCGATTATTTATGTATCAACTTCATTATTCAGTTACACTTGATTAAATTTTGGTTTCAGCCATGATTGGTCGATACTCACTTACCTCTTTGCTTCGTTCATTGGTACAACGAGGTCAATGGTGTTCTACCGATATGTACCAAAAGACGGATTTGGCAGGAGAATTTGGAATTTGTTGACTATAGGTAAAATCTATTCGTCGAAAACAAACTGTACTTATACAGTCCTCTCCCCTAAGCAAATGTTAAACTATGGGTCGGCCCATATAAATTTGGCGAGTAGAATTTATTATTGGACCTCAATTCTGCCATTGACCAGCTGAAAAATTCGCTGTATCCCACTCTGGATATACAGTACCAAAATAGCAGATATTGGCCTGTGCAAATCAGCCTGGCCATTCAAATGCAGCAAATCCTTGTAGACGCATACATCAACATTTGCTTAGGACTGTATTGATTTGGATATGAATGCTTCTCAGCTGAGATGCTACATTAACCCTTATATAAACGAAATCTCACCCACACAAAAATATTTATCTTGATTCTAAAGTGCTTCACGTCCAAAAGAGAACTAATATGAGCACATAAATTCTCTCGATCCTTTAGTTTTCGGCAGTTCTCACCACTCAGGAACATTGAACTCGGAGTTTCCTTTCTCCAATCTTTTACTGAGCACATTGATCATTTTCCATACATTATGGAACCGTTCAACTTCATTTTCGATGACATAGCATTAGTTGCTTCTGATGCAGATTCGGGCAATGCCGGTCCTGGAGACGATAATGACATCATTTATGTACAGGAGAATCAAAATATTAGTGACAAAGATTGTCCTTATGTGGAGAATGGGATGTCCGATTTCGTACCCCGTAAAGAATATCAGCAAGTTCTTGACAAGATCCAGGTGTTTGAGCATGAATTTGCGTTCATGTACAGACTTATTCAGCGCATAAGACAAGACGACGACTCCTCTTTACCCTCATGTATACCCAACAGTCCAAAACAAGCATATGCGCAATCCAAAGAACTAGCCATCCAAAGAGTAAAGCAGGATTTCATATATAAACAGCAGAAAGAACACATCAAGAGACAGCTGGAACAGATACTGTCAATGTCAATCCCTCGGCTCATTGAGAAGGGTGAAGCATTATCCCTGGAATATCTGGACTGGGATAATTTTATATCTTTGAATAGCATCGTGAATGCCACATCACATCCAATTCAAGTCTTGGTTGGAGAACCGGGAGTAGACATTAAAAAAAAAAGGGGGGGGTCTTGCCAAACGAATCGGATGTCACAAATAAACAATCCCAAGAAGCGAAGGTAATCGTTACAAAAGACAATCTTGGGGTATCTGATCATCTTCCTGAGAGGATAAAGATTGCTTCCGAGTCTCTTTTTAATGCTTTAGTCCAAATATCCGAGAGTTTTGCCTCTATGAGTTACGCTGATTCTGGAACCATCATTCTGCGACCATACAAGATTCTTCTATATTGCGAAAAGAAGATGCGAGATAAGTTGGCGAAGCTAGAAGAAAATCAGGCAAGCAAAAAGGGTGAAACAAAAACATGTTTACCCCAAAATGATGATGAAACGATATCAGCAAGTCAGACAGTCAATCTGCAGCCTGAGAATACCCAATCGACTAGCAAGCAGAATGATGACGACTCTGAAGAAGATGAAGACGAAGATGAAGATAAAAATGAATATAGTTATGCTGAAAAAATTGGTATTTGGGAGACACTGCAACTGCGCTGCCTCCTTAGTTTTATAGATACCAAAATACAACCGAAGCTAGATTTTCTATGTGGAAAAAATGCCCAGGATATATCATTTAATGATCTCTGGTATCTTTATAAACCAGGCGATGAAGTCATTGACCAAGCCGAGCGACAGGCGTTCCGAATTATCCGAGTTGAGACTCCTGTTCATAAATCCACTCCTTCATGGGCAAGACTTTACCAAAATTCCGATGAAGAGTCTTCAGAAGAGCCTTTCCATATACGTTGCGTTTATATCGATTTTGATGGGAAGGTTTTGGGCCCAGTATCCAACCACTTCTCTATCTCCCGATACGATGGCGAAAAGCCAATTAGATCTCTACCGATATTTCCTTTTCGATTCGCTCGCCCAGAGTTCAACCGAGATCAACTTATTGAGCGTGGCAGGATACTTTTGAATGTAACGACAGTTAAATCTATGTATTATATGGGTATGACTGTAGATACCAAAGATGAGGTGGACAGCCAGGTGGTAATCGATTTTAATGAGGCACTTGCTGAAGAACGCAACAAACATTGGGCTCCCAATATTGAACCAGTGACCACAGATTTCGAGGAAAGTGCTGCAACGCGGAGAGGAAGTTGCGAAAACCTCTGTTGTAGCTACCAATCGGTACATAATGATGCCCAAGTCGATAGGTATCGTGCGGAAGATTTTGTTCAAAGCTTGCTTCCAGACACTGCGTCTCAGCACCCGTCTTTGATAATATACCCTCGACCACTGCAGGAAGTGATAAGTGGTGGTCACACACCATCCGAAGATGAACTTGTCATTATGACCTTCAGGGTTTTCGGATTTGTCTTGAGAAGCCGGAAGTGGGGTATATACACAATCCACCCTTTTGTCCTACGATCTTTTCTCGGAATACTAATCACGTTTATTTTTACTAGCCAAACTCGATCTCAGATATCTACGGTACGAGGATGAAACAAACAACAAAACGGTGCAAACAGCTTTCGAACGTCTCGTCCTTCCTGAAGGTCACAAGGACGTAGTACAGGCATTGGTTACCCAGCATTTTCGCGGCAAGAAGAAATCTTCTGTTCGGGATGAGCAATCTGATCTTGTTCAAGGGAAAGGTGAGTTTCGAAAAAATGAAGTTTGAATTAAGCCACTTGCTCAAGTAATTTGCTGATTCGTACTTCTAGGGAAGGGCCTTATTATACTCCTTCACGGTGCCCCGGGAGTCGGGAAAACTACAACGGCTGGTATGTCGTATTGCATGTTCCAGGACATTCATCAATAAGGAGTACTAATTTTTCTCGATAGAGGGCGTGGCGGAATTATTCAAAAGACCCCTCTTTCAAATTACTTGTGGTTAGAATGCTACCCTTTGGTTGATATTAGCATTTACAATAGCTGACACTGAATTTTAAAACAAAACTAGGGGATCTAGGTACCACCGCAAATGAAGTAGAGAAGGAACTGGAGAGGAATTTTGCCCTTGCAAGTCGATGGGGCTGCATTCTTTTACTGGATGAAGCAGATGTTTTCCTTGCTCAGCGAGAGCGCAAAGACTTCGTACGGAACGGCTTAGTAGCGGGTGAGTCAACGATAGAATGGAGCGAGATATGCACAAACCATGTTTCTGGAGTACTAAGAGTCAATAGTGTTTCTTAGAGTACTAGAGTACTATGCGGGTATACTTTTTCTCACTACGAATCGAGTTGGCGACTTCGATGAGGCATTCGCTTCCAGGATCCATATGAGTTTATACTACCCGGAGCTCAATCGGGAGCAGACGGAGAAAATTTTCAAGCTGAACCTCGAACTTATCGAAGGCCGTTTCGAGGCTCAAAATCGAAAATTGGAGTTCGACGATTCCGCTATTCTAAGCTTTGCAAAACAACATTATGACGAACATGTACACGCGCGATGGAACGGACGACAAATTCGCAATGCCTCACAAACAGCCTTGGCCCTTGCCGAGTTCGATGCTTTGGACAAATCCCTTGCCCTAGACATTAACAATAGCGTAAAAGTGCATTTAAAACAGGGGCACTTTGCAACAGTTCAAAAAGCATATCTAGCCTTTTCAAAATATCTCGGGGATGTCTTCGGTACGGAGGGTGACAAGAGAGCCGAGGAAAACCAACTTCGCGCTAGAGCAGAAGAATTGCATCGATCTTCCAAAAGTCACCGAAAGGAAAACTCGCATTCAAAATATTACGATACCGATTTCCAGCCCACAAATCAACATATCAATGACATGTACCAAGGCAACGGATATTCCTCTGCTCGGGGTCCCTCACCCTACCAACAAACGGGCCACGCGCCCACCCGATACGGACCTGGCGGATCATTCGGCGGAGGGCAACAAGAGCCATATGGCCATGACCAACCAACCAGATTGCCACCGTCTAATACCCTCTACAATCAACCTGGTATAATTCACGACTCTCCTGGAGGACAACAACAACCAAATTCCTTTTCGCGGCAAAGATGGCAGCAGGCAACCCCCATCACTCAACCACAGCAGGCTATGTATAGTCAGCATTATTTTCAAGAGCGGGACGGAGCGCATGCTCCAATACCATCTCGGGGTCCCGAATGTAGCGAGTTTCAAGAACGTTAAGGATATAGTTCAATTTTCCTGATATTTTGAATTTTGGCTTAGTCTAAACACGATTACGGAATATGATGTCATATGCATGATGACATCAACTAGTAATAAAACTGTGATTTTTGGGTGAATATAGAGCAATGCAATCAGCGTGCGAAGTAATGTATGCCAGTGACCTTGGAACGTATACATAGACAGTGAGACTACATCACTTTACTAGTATCTATATAAGTTAAATATATGTAGTGTGTCAAGATATGGTCACGTGTCCACAATGCAGGTTGCGTATAACCGGCTCATCATGATTCAGGTCGGTTGAAAAGATACCAAGGATCCTTTGTATTTATACCTAATGAAGAAAAGAAAGAGTTTCTCTTTATACTCTATATTATCATTATCATATACAGATCTATCTTTTATAAAGGGTGAACAGAAAAGGGAGTCTATTGAAGACAATCGGGAGGCTGCATACTTGTGCCGCCAGAAAGTATTCAAATACGCACTCCGTGCGGAGCGCTAAGATAAAGAGGAAAAGATCAATTATACTACTCTTTTTCGAGAGTTCCCTTTTTAGGAAATCATTTATTTCGATGGAAATCTTTGCAAAATGTATCATAATGGGTCTTATCGTTCTAGCGTACTGATTTGAATACTTCCTAGCGGCACGAGTGCAAGTATGCATGTGTTGCGATAACATCCTTCTTAAAATCGGTCATTGATCTGATTCGACAAGCTAGCTCATAACTTCAATATCAATAATGGGTATTCACGCAGCCCTAGGTGAATTAATTGATCACATCACGGCAAAAAGATCCAAACGATAATGTGGGATACCCGTGACCGAGAAATAGGCTGGATATTGATTAGTGCAACGAGCTGCTAGCTATAGCTTGCTCGCTTATGCATTACTGCTGAGGCTCATATAAATGATAGAGGTTTGCCATGGCCTGGCTGTTACGATGTTTGATCATAGCTCGTTTTTTCATGGCTGAAATGTTGTCGACTTTGCTGAGTGTCAGTTGGCTCGTTGTGGCTCTTGTTACTACCTTTCAGACTATAGGGCTGCTGGCTGCGGAGTCTTCAGATCGAGGTGGCTGTGGCAAGTCTTTTGGCGAGTGTATGTTGCTTCTGCTATTTTCTGTTGTTGTTTCCTCATGAGCTGGAGCTTGGAACGGTGCAGAGGTCTTGAGCTGTATACATGACCCACTCGTTACTTGAGAAACATACTCAAATTCTCACTTCAAGAGCATATTTCAAAGTTTTCCGCTGACCAAAAGCCAGTCGAAGGATATTCATGGGTATATCACGCAACGGGACGTAACTGCGACATGGCTGTCGAAGCAGTTGCTATAGAGGGAGCCATCAAGCAAACTCTACGAACCACCAACCCCAGCACCGAGAATCAACTGTGCAATACGCGATGTTTTGATCTCACAGGTCCAGCTCAAGGGGCCCTGTG
This sequence comes from Monilinia polystroma, assembly GCA_002909645.1. Classification (NCBI taxonomy): domain Eukaryota; kingdom Fungi; phylum Ascomycota; class Leotiomycetes; order Helotiales; family Sclerotiniaceae; genus Monilinia; species Monilinia polystroma. The sequence continues at coordinate 12,447 of PDUE01000482.1, read as the reverse complement.
GAATGGTTTTCTTCTTACTGGACCGACGGATGGTTTTAATGCTTCTATGTATTGTGGACCGAAGATTGATCTAACATCGACGTCACTGTGTATATCTCAAGAATGAGCTGTAGAGTTATGTTAGGCGCGTTTCGGGATGGGATTTGATTCGTTGGGCAGAATCAAGTCTTGGGATTCTGACAAGGATTTGTTGTGGCCGTTTTTTGTATCCGTAGTTGAGGCGGTGTTGGAAGTAATTGTTGAAACCAACAGAACTAAGTGTTGGAACTAAGTATTGGAACTAAGTATTGGAACTAAGTGTTGGAACTAAGTGTTGGAACTAAATGTTGGATCCGTGTAGTTGAAATATTGGTGAGTATGGGAGGGATGTTTTCAAAGCATATGGAATTGCTAGTTCAAAACCGGGCAAGCTTTTCGTTCTTCATTATTCGTGGGGAACCAACGATTTGGGAAAGGGAGATTGTTCTAAAGCAGTAGTAGTTTGCAGTGGAACTTTCAGTCGTATTGGATTCCCGATTGCTTGTTCTAGCTCGAAGTGTTTGATGAAGTTTGATATAAATATGATGAAGTAAACAACCATTAATCAAGAGAACTTGTCTATTACTTTTTTTAAGCTACTGCTAACGGTACGAGGGCTTGTAGAGTAGTTAGCTGAGACTTGAAGTTGTTTTGTTAGTTTAGCTGGCTGGATGCTAAAAAAATGTCCATGTTGATCCTCACTTCAAGATAAGCCCTGTAATTGCTTTAATGACCTTACACGAAAAGCTTATCCTCACTATTTGTACGGCTAGAAGCGGAAACTAATAAACAATTGAGGCACCAGAGGACTGGATTTCAATGCTTTCAATTACAAAATTATGCTCGATAAGCTACGACTCTATACTTCTTCCAAACAATCCCGGCTCTCTTGCCGTGAGGTTATCTGAGGCTTCAATTTTCTAACTGTTTGTACTATGGATGTTTTTGTTGCAGGGTGGAGTTTAGAGTGGAGTTCTATACTGCTAAGCCTTCTTTAATGCTTGTGCAGTTGCTTGCAAGATGTGCATCCGGATTAAGCGAGAACTTTATCTTCTACAGTACGCCCCCTGAATAAATGTTAAAACATGGGTCGGTCCATATAAATCTAACAAGTAGAATTTATCATTCGACTTCGCTTTTGCCACAAAGCAAGGATGAAAACTTGCTAAATACCACACTGATCTGGCTAAGAGACCAGGATCTGGTCAGTGTAAGCGATTTCAGCCATTCAGGTGAAGCCAACCAGAGGATTCATCATATAACATTTATTAGGGGGGACTGTACCACCAGAATCCATTTCTTATTCCACCCAGCTGAGACTATGGACTGAAATGCTCGGCCTTATAGGTTCTTCCCGTAGCGTGTATAGTAGGCCCGTTAATCCTGCAAGTAGCCGCATTGTTAAGTGATTCAAGTCCTGCCCTTTGAGATTTTTCATGCCACTCAACAATCTGCGGTTAAGCTTTGAAGTTCTTGCTTTTACCAGTGACTTGAAGGGACGGTTAATATGCCCGATTTATGAAGAATATAATTATACTCTATAGCAACGAGACTTGAAAATGACATTCTTCGAAAATATCTTTACATGCCCTTATCAAAAAATATCGAAACAGTCTTATAGTATCCTCGAGTCCCATTCCCGCTAGAAGCTGCAACTAAAGGTGCATATAATGAGGCAGTGTTAATGTACCCATCCTGTAGCCTTACCTGCGGATTGTACCTGTTTCTTATCCCTGGTTGAAGGTCATGGAATCCGGCGTCATTTGACGGGTAACTCGGATATACTACCGAATGATAACTAGCTATTTCCGTTTTGTGGGATCTCTGGCAGGTATCAGTGAGGTATGGGTACACCCGATAGTTTACCATTCGGTCATATTATGACATCTTGGGTATGGCTCCGGCAAGATTTCACTTTGCCGGACGAGTCACGCAAGGCTAGTGCTATGGGAAGGAAATTAGGATTGTTTGACAAAGAGCTTTCGTGGATCAATGGAGGTGGGTCTGTATGGAAGGCAATGTATAGGTGCTTGGCTAGGCGTTGAATTTATTTCCCCCTGTATTTCTGAACAAATTCCAAGTCCATCTTGAACGATAGATAGTAATGTTCATTGATCCAATCCATCTTATTATCCGTGATTCATTCATCATTGAAGAACATCCCGTATTCAAACTTTAGCTGCTTTTCCAGTACCTGCATGTGGTCTTGGTCTCGCTTTTAAAGATCTATCTTAAGTAAATGATCCAACAGTTAGCTGAAGAGACAATTATCTGTATAGATTGGCCGAATTTCACCTCAGCCGCTTAGATTGGCAACCAGGTAAGATTGACATATATATATATATATATATATATGTGTGTGTGTGTGTGTGTGTGAGATGTGTGTCTATGTGTATGTGTGTCGCTACGCTACACATATTTCATAATATTCTTTCTCGTAAAAATCATCTCAGCCCTACACTATCATTATGGCGCAAGTTCTTATCCTTAGGCCGGCTGCCCTTGTCGGTTAATCATCCGGGACGGATAGATGCAGGCAGCCGGGCCTAATTATTTCACAGACAATTCAACATTACAACCATCCACCGCAGGGTAGAGCGGCCCGTGACCTACATTAGCGCGCTGGTTCTCCTCTGCTCACTCGTCTTGCAAAAAGAGCGCAACCCTGACACATCAACTGCAAATGCATTGCTCAATGGTCATATTTGCATAAGCGCACACCTGTGCTACTCTATCTTTCGACGGTAAGTTATCATCTTGCTACTGATGTAGAAAGGTCATTAATCAGACTCGAGTAATTAGATTGGAATGGCCGTGAGACTCCTCACCAGAATCGCCAGAGAAGAAACCGAATTGAAGAGCGGTTTCGTCACAAGCGATTTCGGTAATGACAGGACGGAGGAAATCCCAGGTTGGGCAATGGGCCACGAAATGGGACTCGGGAGGATTTTGCGATGGGCGGTAATTATGTAATGCTGTACCTACAGAGACCTCGGAGTGCGTGATGATGCTGGTATGTGCTGTATGTTAGGTATGATTCGTGCTGGCTTTGGCAGTACATTGAATACAGTAGCGATGCAAGCGAAGCTCGTGAAGCTAGACTAAGCGTAGGTAGTTTGGAGATCTGGGGTGAACCAATAAGGTTTGACTAGAGTGAGACATATATTGTCATTTATGACTATTTGAATGGATATTTCTTAAAAGTTTGCTTCCAAGGTTCTTAATGATAATGGTGATGGAAAGTTGACGTTTGAAATCAATGAGTGTTATGGGATTGATCTTGAAGCTTTTGATTACTGGTGGTAATTAGACAATCAATGTTGAAAACAGGAATTCTGTTTTTCGACAGAGATTTATTACTGAGTATCAATTGATGTAGGCCGTATATATTATATATATACGGATATATAATATACATACCAAGGGGGAATTTAGATTATGATTGGCTGATATGTGCAACCAAGAATCTTGGATTTGGGGATTTTGGTGTTCTGGAAGCAAGCATGCCAAACCAATGAAGATGAACAAGAATACTTAGATCAATAATAGATCGTCACTTTTTCAAATAAGACCAAAAACAACTTCCTCTCCTTTACAATATATTGGGCTCACCGTTCGCCTTGCACACAAAGGCCTTTACCTTTACCTGTTCATTTGTTCATTTGTTCATTTGTTCATTTGTTCATGATAACTTTATTTGACTTTTTGACGATAACATTCTCGAGATAAGGTTGCTGGAGAGTTAGAGGAGATCCACCCCCGCTGTTTTGGCAGAAAGAGAGAGATAGAGAAGGATAGTCTTTGAGCGCGATGGCGATAGAAGACGCGTCGCAGAGTTGGATGGGGGTGTCGATGAAGCATGCTTCCCTTACTGCTGTGAGCATCTATTGTGTAATTCTTTGGATGTTCTGATGATGCTAATACTGTCGCAGCTTACCTTACAGAATTCTGCCCTGATACTCGTACGTTGACATCACCGAAACGACTCTACCCTTCCTTCGACAAGATGTATTGGCAGGGAGGAATTAGCTAGCTAATATGGATATAGATAATGCATTATAGTAGGATAATGCCATTAGCGGGTGGGCATAGATATTATACATCGACGGCAGTCTTTCTTAATGAGATTATGAAGTTGGCTGTTTCCTTGACGATTGCCATGTACGATATCTCACGAACGTTACCACCTTCTACGCCAGCAACGGTCCTTTTCGAACAACTGTACATGTCGGTGTTTTCTGGAGATGGTTGGAAATTAGCTATCCCAGCTACTCTGTATACTCTGCAGAACTCGTTGCAGTATATTGCAGTGAGCAATTTGGAAGCTGTGCATTTTCAGGTTCTGTATCAATTGAAGGTTGGCTCTGCTGATTGCTGATGGGGCAAGTCCGTTTACTGATTTAATCATGTAGATCCTCACAACCGCGATTTTCAGTGTGGTCTTGCTCGGGAGGGCATTGTCCTCAAAACGTTGGATAGCTCTTATTTTACTCACAATTGGAGTTACTGTTGTTCAACTACCTGACGGCAATCCATCTGCATATACTAATCTTAGCGATCCACAATCACGCTTTTACTTTCCACGATCATTTCATGAACTGGGACAAATGGGTAATGGTGCAGTGGAAGTAGCTGCTGAGTTGACGAAACGTGGAATGGAGGGGGTTTCCGAAGGCCTCGCGAAACGATCTGCTACATACGAGGGAATACAAGAGGATCAAGGGCTGGTTAAACCGGTGATGGAATATTCAATTGGACTTATGGCTGTATTGGCCGCAGCCGTGATATCTGGTCTTACGGGAGTTTATTTCGAAAAGGTGTTGAAGGAATCCACGACTCATGTTACGATCTGGACAAGGAATGTCCAACTTTCTTTCTATTCACTCTTCCCGGCCTTGATTTTTGGTGTGATATTCAAGGATGGAGAGGAAATTGCAAAACATGGCTTTTTTGATGGTTATAATGCGGTTGTGTGGACCGCTATTGTTATGCAGGCCTTGGGAGGGGTCCTCGTCGCGCTTTGTATAAATTTCAGCGACAATATTGCGAAGAATTTTGCGACAAGTATCAGTATTATTATCAGTTTCATTTTCAGCGTTTGGTTCTTTGATTTCAAGGTCTCTCTCAATGTAAGTTTGAATAGAATTACTTTTGGAAGGTCATACATGCTTACATGTTTATAGTTCATTCTTGGCACGTCTATAGTTCTCTTTGCAACATGGCTTTATAGTGGCCCAGAGAGAAAACGAAATAGGCCTCCTCCCATCAATATCGCGAGCTATGAGAAGACGACAATTGACAACGGGTTCACGCCGAAGTATGAGGAAGACAGGTCGAGTTTGACATTAGATCCGTTGAGTGGGTTGAAAGCTCCAGGGGCGGGGGCATCATTGTCGACTAGTCGGCCAAGTTCACCTATGAGACATCATTCAAGGTCGGGAAGCTCTAGGGGAAAGGTCAAGAGGGATGATTGAGTGGTAAAGGGAGGGAGGGGTGGAGCTGATTTGTTGGATGGATTTGAGAGCTGAAGTTGAAGTTGGTGATAAGGATGTTGATGTGGGGTCCTTTTAAGAAATTCTTCGGCGTATTCATCATCTCGACTGTCCTGAAGAATCCAAACTGACTTTGTCATGTTAAAAGCTACATTAAGTTTATCTAAGAACCGAGACGAAAAAGTAAAGGGGTCAGAGACGACTCAATGCCGAGATTATCAAATGATACCAAGGCGGAAAAGTACAATAACAGTGCATATGCATAGGATATTTATGAATTTTTAAGACTATGAAAAATCATATAAATGATTCTGGTGAGTCGGTTCAAGTCATTGGTCTGCATAGATGCGCGGTGGAAAAAGGGATGAATGGCACGTGAGATTCACACGTGGTAGACACAAGAAGTAGATCTTCTCGACGTTAGCATACTTTCTGACTTCTGAATATCATATATTCTAAGTTTCTATGCATTTCATAACAATTTTGAATCAATTCCTAAGTAAAGGATATCGACTCTGTTGAAGGTGAAGGATGAAGTGGAAGTAATATTAAAATGGAACGGCGCTAAGATTGAGGTTAAACCAACATCGATAGATGAGTTCAACACATTTCACACCGTCATTTTCACATACTCTTACATTATCTTTCTGTATCATACAGGTAGATATTTAGTACTTACAGTTTGTTGAAGTTCATTTTGTCTCTTTAGTTTCTACAAGCAAACAGGCAAAAGTCTTGCTTCGCACCGAGCGGCCATCATGGATACAGCATGGGATCCTCATGTTCAAAGAATGATCAGCAATTCAAACAACAACTCATCTGATATTGGACCTAATAGTGAAAATGGGCAAGATCAATCCTTTAACACCAACTTCTTCACAAGTAAAGACTCTCGACACTTACCACCTGAAACAGGATTCACCTTTGGGCCATCTCCAATGCAGCGTAGTCAACAAGCATCTAAATTGGGATTTGTTCAAGGCCTTAATATGCGGAGTCCATATGATGACATAGAGAATAATCAATCATTGGGGTATTTGGTGGCTCCAAGTGAAGAGCCACCTCCTGCGGGGTTCACTTTTGGGCCAGCACCAAAGCAATTCGGACCAAGCATGGTGCCCCATGGTCAAGATACAACTGTGCGAGCTTCTTACAACACACCGGGACATGATCCACTTGCCGGGTACTTGAGTCGGCCTTCTTTTGAATCACCTCAACTTTTGCAAAGACTCTCTCAATACCCTGCCACCAATAATGGAAATGGCAATAGTCAAGGCCGCTTATCTCTTCCTAGGCTTCCTTCTTTCTTAACCAGTCATGCAGAATCAGAGTCTTTTGGTGGGCGAAAGGGGCCAAGAGTCTTGACCAGTGCAGATAATCACTTCAAACAACAGATTTTGCAAGACATTGAACTGAAAACCAAGCCAAAAGATAGGCCGGCACACTTTTATAACTCTGGATTTGGTGAAGCAAATAGTCCTCTCACCCAGCTTGCCAATAATATGATATCACAGACTTCACTGTCGTTGCCTCAACCTGTTGGTCCTAGTCCAAAGCAGAACGTTTTTCAAACGCAGTTGGAAAGACCTCAGCTATTTCAACCACACAATCAACAGTTTACACCACCATCTACCAGAACAATAAACATGAGTATGATCATTACTTTGATTAACATATGAAGTACATAAGCTAACAATTCTAGGTGCATTCGTTTATCAACCTACCGAGCGTACAAATACCGCAGCAGACTCATCACCTTTAGACCTTCCAGCTTCAAGTCCCAGCGCTAGAGTCGGCTATCGTCGAAATTCAAATAGAATTTTGTCTTCATCAAATACACGAGAAGCAGAACAGGGTTTTGAACGCCAGTATGCAACTACCCATACACCTCAGAATCAAACTTCATCCAGCAAGAGATATACTCTATCGTTGAGAACCTCTCAAGTACAGAATACACATAGAAACACTGAACATTCTGGTTTCTCTCCCGCACAGGAAACATATCACGGCGGTGTTAGGCAGTTTCACAATGACAGGCAGATAATTGCTTTCGGAAATGGACCACCTATGGCACATGGGATTCAGCTTGTCTCCCCTCATGAACTTCCTGATAGATTCCGACAGGTCTTTCCGTACGAATTGTTTAATGCTGTACAGTCCAAGTGCTTTGCTCCAATCTACAGAACCAATAACAATATTGTGGTTTCAGCACCCACTGGAAGTGGCAAAACAGCTCTCTTGGAACTTGCCATATGCAAGCTGGTAGAGAACTATGGCTCTGGTCAATTCAAAATTGTATATCAGGCGCCGGTCAAATCTCTCTGCTCAGAGCGCATGAGGGATTGGACTAAGAAGTTTAGTCATTTGAATCTACCTGTTGCGGAGCTCACTGGTGATACAAGGTGAGAACTGGTTGTCTTGTTTTGCGTTCACCAATTTCGTTTAATTCTATGCATCTTTATTTTGTATTTGACTTGAATGGCTCGTTTTATAAAGCAGTCTAAATTTCCCGAGAGCCATTACTGACTTCAATTTTCCAGTAATGCAGAGATGAGCAGAGTTGGAAATGCCTCGATTATCATTACAACACCGGAGAAATGGGACAGCATTACTCGAAAATGGGCAGATTATCAAAAGCTTTTGCAGTTGGTAAAATTATTCTTGATTGATGAGGTTCATATCCTCAAGGATGTAAGAGGTGCTACTCTGGAAGCTGTTGTTTCTCGCATGCATTCAATCGGAGCCAGCGTTCGGTTTGTTGCTTTGAGTGCCACTGTCCCGAATTCGTAAGAAGACACTCTCTACCTTTAGCATCAGTGTCTGTTGTTGACATACTTTCAGCAATGATATTGCCACTTGGCTCGGGAGGGATTCGAATAACCGCCAGTTACCTGCACATCGAGAAAACTTCGGTGAAGAGTTTAGACCAGTCAAGTTACAGAAACATGTTTATGGATATGAGAGCCGCGCAAATGATTTTGCTTTCGAAAAAATCCTCGATGGAAAAATTTCATCTCTGATTCAAAAGTATTCATGCAAGAAACCTATCATAGTATTTTGCTTTACGAGAAAATCTTGTGAAGGAACTGCTACAATCCTTGCAGAACATTGGACCCGGCAACGAGTTGTTGATCGGGCTTGGCCAGCTCCAACGATCCGAACGGCAGTTGGTACAAAAGACTTACAGGAGTTGGTAGGATGTGGTGTCGCGTATCATCATGCCGGTCTTGATCATCAAGACAGATGTGCCATTGAAACAGCTTACCTAAAAGGGGATATCAGCGTAATTTGTTGTACCTCAACGCTAGCTGTTGGTGTCAACCTACCTTGCCATCTGGTCGTTCTTAAAGGTACTGTCGGATTTCAAGATAGTGGTCTTGTTGAATATTCAGATCTTGAGGTCATGCAGATGCTAGGCCGCGCTGGAAGACCTCAGTTCGATGATAGTGCTGTTGCAGTTATCATGACTCGAATGGAAAGAGTTGATCGGTATAAGAAGATGATTTCAGGGCAAGATGTTCTGGAGAGTACACTACACCTGAATCTTATTGAGCATCTAAACTCAGAAATAGGACTTCGTACGATCAAGACTGCTTATGAAGCTAAAGTATGGCTCGGAGGAACATTCTTGAGTGTCAGGATGAGACAGAACCCTAGTTATTATAAGTTCTCAGGAGTAATTCCTAGTAGGAATACGGATGAACAGCTCGAACTGGTGTGTGAGAGAGATATTAAGCTTCTTCAGGATTATGATCTTGTTACCAAGGAGGAAGCTTTTTCTTGCACAGAGTATGGTGCTGCCATGAGTCGATATATGGTTCGATTTGAAACCATGAAGTTAATTTTGAGTATTCCCCGTCAGTCAAAGACAGAACTCATCTTGAATACCATATGTCAAGCCGCCGAGTTCAAAGACCTCCGATTGAAACCAAATGAGCGGGCTAGTCTTCGAGAATTCAACAAATCACCAATGATGAAGTTCCCAATCAAAGAGAACATATCAACAACCGGTCATAAGATATTCCTCATGGTTCAAGTTCAGCTAGGAGGCATTGAACTGCTCGCAAATGGTGATTTTCGCATTATTAGCCGGCAATTCTCTATGGAGACCAACATCATACTTGAGAGATTACAGCGCTTGATTCGATGTGTTGTTGATTGTAAAGCTATGGACTGTGATTCTATATCTGTACGCTTTGCTCTTGATCTTTCTAGGAGTATTGCTGCGAGTTATTGGGAAAACTCATCCCTGCAGTTGAGACAAATTCCACAAATAGGACCAGCATCTTTGCGCAAATTGGCGAGTAATCACGTCAATACTGTGGAAAAGCTTGCTAGCCTCGACACATCAGGGATTGAGAGAGTGATGAGTAAAAATCCTCCATTTGGGAAGAAAATGAAGGATAATCTGATAAACTTTCCTCAACTAACACTCACAGCCCAAATTGTTGACAGAGCACTTTCGAAGGCTGGGGAACAACCAAAGGTCAAGATCACCGCTGCACTTGGGTACACGAATGCAACATTACCCATTTGGCTAGGTAGTATTCCATCTCTCACATTCATGGCCGAATTATCTAGCGGAACTCTGGTACATTTATGGCGTGGAAATATTAAAAGGTTGGTAAACGGTAATAAACAACAATTTACAGTTACCCTTTCAACACCAGATGATGAGATTAAATGTTGGATTGCATGTGATGAAATTGTTGGAACGATTAAATCTTTTGTTCTCAAGCACGATATTCCCGCATCTGAATTTCCTCCTCAAAAATTAGTGGTTGAGAAGCAATTGGCTACTAAGGTCAGAAAGGTGGGAAATTTGGATATTTCCGATGAGTATTATGATGGCATCAATGATGATGCAATGCTAGTTGCGGCCGGGCAAATCGAGGGCAAACGTCGAGTTTCTAGTGACTACGGCTCAGACGCTTTCGTTGATATCGATACAGTTCATTTAGATACTTCTGATAAAGATAAGGTGGGAGAGGATGCTCAACCAGAGCCCTTGAAAATGGAAAATGGCAAGTGGGCTTGTAATCATCATTGCCGTGATGGAAACACACTAAAGAATGGCCAATTATGCAAGCATAAGTGTTGCAGAGAGGGGCTCGACAAACCTAGGAAACTGGTGAGAAAGAAGTCCTCGGTGGGAAGTACCGGAGATCAAGAGTCGAAAACCAAGCTAGAAGATAAGATGAATGTTGCTGTAACAAAGTTCGATATGAGCAATACTCAACCCTCCGGCAGCCAAAAACTCCCAAAGTTGATCAAGAAACCTCGACTTACACTATCGGCGGGTCCAAGCTCTGATCAAGACGCCATTGAAGTAATAGACCTCTCGAGAACATTACCTCCAGTAACATATCCAGATGTCGCTCCAAGAGATTATCGCAAATTACATGAATTGCATACAAATGTCCAGAAAGATTCATCTGTTCGCCTATCCAAGAACCCTCCTACTTTCTCGTACGCTAGCGGAGATGTACCAAACATTTCGTTCATAGATACTAGCGCCTCCAAAAATGAGCGAAAAGATGAATCTGATGATTTTGACTCGGATGATTATGAATTTCCCTCGCCTTCTGCTTTTCTTAGCGGTGATAAGAAAGTAGAAAAGAGTGGTCCTATCTCTCAATTTCAATTACCGCCTCCTGCCATGGAAGGGAACCGACAAGAGGGCAACAAGCAGTCGAATTTATCTGATGATCCATTCGAAGACTCCTCTAGCAGTTTCGAAGCTGCGATGATAGGTCTAGACGATTCCCTGAATCTCCAATCTGCTACTCCTAAGCTTAACACAAGTTTTGCAAATAATGTATTTGACTTTGCGGCCTTCAACTCTGAGAAAGCGCATATTGACCAATTCTCTAGCCCATTGATGAGTGATTTGCGTAAGAAGAATGACCGAGAGAAAGTCGAAGAAGATGAAATAGATTCGATGGATATTGGTATGCCATGTATGAAGCGCCAACAATCGAGTCCCTGGATGAGAGATTTTAGAAATGGGAATGTGGCAAGTTACGATCATGGGGATACATTTGATGAGTATGGATATGATGATAGTCCAGTATTGCCGCAAATGAAGAAGAGACGAATTGATGACGATGAAGCTAGAGATAAAGCGGGTATCGAGACTTCTGGAAAGAATTCAGAGAGCACTTTAAAGCCTTTGAGTGGGATTACTGCTCCAGCAAGGGTTAATGAAATGCAATTTGAGGTGATAGGTGAAGATGTAGACGATGCAGATAAAGAATCGGACGAGAAGTTGATCACTAGCGTGGAGGTAGGTGTTCGCTCGGAACCTGCTTGGGTTAGTGAGATGGATCCCGAGTTCATCGATATGTTCAGGGGTGTTGTTGATTTTGTGGATTAATAATGGAATATTGCATTGTTCCAGTGATGCTGGGATGAGAAGAAAGATTGTGATGGAATGAATGGCTATTTATGTTTGAGAGATCGAAGGTTTGCACGTGGGAATATGGCTATATTACTGAAGAGACTTGCGATTTGCAAATCAAAAGCTATTTAAGAGCTTGAGCATTGCTAGCACCAATTTTATACCAAATCGAACCTTAGAAAGACCTACTGTAGCTTTTAACTTATCTTTAGCACTTAGTGAACTAGGTATATATAGTATTCTCAACAACAACAACAACAACACGCTTCATACAATTATCACCATAAATACTATTCCATACCTCTTTTAACACTAGGTACATAGATGATGACTAAGTAAAGATTCCATCCCATGAACTCCATATCTTCCATCCACCCTCTCTATCTATTCATTTCCACCCCCCTTCAATACAAACATCAAAAAATGAGAAAAGAAGAGGTAATCAGGTACGGTAATGTAATAAATATTACCTACCTACCTATCTACCCTACCAACCTAGCCTAGTTAATAAAGGGATATCAATATCAATATCAATAT